>JAMKCH010058277.1:0-30202 GCA_023653785.1 Ophioderma brevispina | reverse complement strand
TCAATCAACCCCATCTGGCGCTGTTATAATGTCAAACCGTAATTTGCATGTGTCGTCAATTAGCATCAGTGTTATTGTATTACTAACACGTGTATTGGAAAAATATCACAAAATTGGTAGGCCTGTAATTTGGTTTATTTTTATATACTATTAGTCGTGGCAGTACACCATTCAACTCCACCTTCTTTTTTTTTTTCCGTTTTTCTTCATTAGCACTGTAAAGCATATGAATTGGATCGTTTTCATATAGATTTGTTAAGTTCAGTTCAGTATTAAAATAACAGTAATCTTTTAATGGCCAGTGTAATTAATTGGAAAGTAGATATACAGTTACTATCCGTGATTTGATCATCATCAAAAATCACAAAAATCAATTTTTTGCATTCTGGTGACAAGTGATGTATCCGAAACATCCCTACAAGTGATAAGACCAAAAGCAACCTAGAGAAAAAGGACAAATCTAATTTTAATCATTACTCTACTCTCCTTACGGACAATTACTATAAAATGGTAAATGAAAGAAGATTCATATCTTTGAAGACTGCTGTGTTTCCTCCTTTTTCTAACAATATTTCCGTTGTAAAAATCACTTATGGATTTCTGCAAAAAACTTTCCTTCACTTTCATAAATCTATTCCTACAAAATTTAAAATATTATGCCTTTTTCAAATGGATCACTATGTTTTTAAGTAGTTATGTCCTGTAAAATTGTTATAGGAATTCTGTTGCAATAACAGAATATTTAAGACTCAAACTACTCCCACGTTTTAATGTTTTTAAATAATCATTTGAAGTGTGACATTTTGTGACAATTCTAGTGCAAAATTGGAATAAGATCTACGTCAGTGCTATTTTGGTAACAATTATATCACAATCTTAATCCACCACCATGTGGGCATGATTTTAACACAATATCACCAAGACATCTTAAAAGGACAATCTTCTGCATTAATTTGTGAAATTAAAAAAAAAAAAAAAACAAATGAGTTTTTGTATCACATATTGTAATGAATACTATACCAGGCATCAATCATAATGAATCACCTTTATTGTGAAACAAAAGACATTCAGTTTCACGTTACTTTTTCTGATACATCTGGTATTTATTTGAAGTAGAAAAATCAACATGCAGGAACACCAAGCGTCAGTTTACCATACTCTTCCCTTTTAAAGGGAACTTCTTATCTAGTGCAAAAGGCCAAATCACTATGGGGTAGTAATATACTGTCATACTTGTTGCACAAAAGTTGTGCCTGTTTACCACACGTGAAATATTAGCCTGCTTGATGGAAATGTTCCATGCTTATCAGTGTTAAAAATATACATTAACAAACAATGTAATTCTGCCCACAATTTATATTATAACATTGGAAGTATTATATAGGATTATTAATTGGCTATAGACGTCCAGTCTACAGTTTAATTGTCAAGCACAAATTTTGCAATCTGACCCCCAAACCAATCAGAAAAACTTGTTACATAGCACCTTTCGGTTGGGACTAGTCTCATTTAGTGCAGGCAGGGAATGTCATATCACTAGTGGGGCAAGTAGGGTATGTATATCATGCCATGGCCATGTATGGAAAGATGAGACTATGAAGTCAACAGGCAGTATCAGAACAGCTGAGAAGTGTAAACAATGTAGGGCTTTACACACACAATAAGAACTGAGTACCACTGCATGAGGGGTTTGGTCAATTTTCAGGATTAATCTTCTGCCTGCAAAGAAGAAGAAAAAACAACAGCCGTGTGTTGCCTTGGTAGGATGCATACCATACTGTATTGCTATTTCGGTACAATGACATCACACCTTAATCCCCATGCACCGGGCATGACTTTAGCACAGATATCAAAAGCACACAGCCAGCTATGTTGCCTTGGTATTCCCATATCATACTGTATGCCATTTTAGACTATGACATCACAATCCTATCTACCATCACTTGGCAGGTTGTTAGCAAATTTATATTTTTCAGAAATCACACAGCCAGTGTGTTGCCTTGGGATGCATTACTCATTGCTTGTAGTGTTAGTTGGTTGATGACCATTAATGGGGGACTGTAGTGAACAGAGATCTAGTGAGGGTGCAAAATCAGATAAAATTGTGAATTTTGGTACACAAGTCTTTATACATTGATATCAAAAAAATTGAGGGAAGCACTTGCCACGAGCCATTCTGCCACCAGCGTGGATTTCAAGGTTACACAGGGGTAAATTTTTAAAATGTTCCAATTGTGTGAAAGCACCCCATGATGTCTGTCTGGTACAAGGATTCAAAAAGTATCGAGAGTACTACCTGTGACTTTAGTTTAGGAATTATGGGGTAAAAATGTTAAAAATTGGTAAAAAAAGGCATTTGATGTTGGTAAAGGGGTCAAAAATGAAAGTCGCTCCAATTTTTGTAAAATGTGGTTCAATGTTGGTTTAGCGAATATAATTGAATATAGCAATAGTTTGACGATCTTACGACATGCTGGTTATTAACCAAAATGGCGATAAAGTCAAGAGCTATTGCCAGCTATTGGATTCTATTGACCTGTGACCCTTAATGTTGGATAGAAAACGTGAAAAATAAGCCTAACAGATAAGGCAAACTATTCCGTATTTCATCCTTTAAGCTAAGGAAAAACAATTTCGCACCACTAAACTGAATCAAAAGCAACTTTTATTTTGACCCATTGTACACACCAAAATTGACTTTTTCGCTATTTTGCAGAGTTTTAACCATAACTCCGGAACTATAAGCATAAGATAGTTGTAAAAACTATACCTTGTTGGAATTCCTTGTGACCAGACAAACACCATGGTGTGCTTTTAACACATTCAGAAACATTTAAAGTTTTTGACCCCCTGTATAACCTGAAACCCAAGGCTGGGGGCCTATAAGGGGGGCTGGCAAATGCTTCCATCAATTTTATGGATTATCAATGCCTCTAAAGTACTTGTGTGCCAAAAATTCACAATTTTATCCGGAAAAGCGACCACTCTTACACTACAGTCCCCGGCTATCACCGTCTTAATCCACCTTCCACCCTGGCATGCTTGGTACATATTTTGAAAGCACACTGTCAGGTGTTGCCTTTGTATTTGCATACCATACGGTAGTGTTAGTTTGGTATGAATCAAAGAGGTTCTATATAGATGAGAGGCAAAACGTTACGTTCAATCTTTAGAAATTCATCGTCTCGCATGTTTGCCGACCACAAAGAAACCATAGAGTACCAACAAAGAAAGCAATGGCTGCCTCCGCTTTCTTCCACATACTGTGGGTGCCGTGGCATATACACTAATCGATAGTGATACAAATGATGTATGTGTTAGAGGTGGGGGGGCCAGTGTAATAATAGTGCACTGGGCATTGTGCTCAGATACTCATTTTTTTCTCATAATGCAATGCGTTTGCTTAGGTGAAAAGATTATTGTATTTCATTGAGGAGGTTTATTTAACAAGACGACTGACGTGTAATTTCATTCGTTGTGTGGCCATGGGTAGGACAAAAGGAACCACCCAATAGCACCCAACATCCAAAAACTGATATTTGCCGGATTGTTGTATCGAAGTGACATTATGGGTGTATACAAGCAACCACACTTAATAAATATTCCGTGCATATTCAAAATGTCAGCGCCCAGCAAGGACAAAACAAACGACTGGTTGTGAATGGCTTCCACCCTTGGATATGATGACATCAGGTCTTAATCAAACTTCACCTGGCATGCCTTTTTTTTTTTTTGGTGCCACAGATTTTGAAGCACACTGTCAACGTGTTGCCTTTGTATTTGCCTACCAACTGTAGTGTTAGTTGGTATGATGACATCAGTCTAAGCCACCTTCCACCTGGCATGCTTTTGTCACAGATTTGAAAGCCACATGCAGGGGTGCCGTCGTAGTTGCATACCATTACTGTATTGCTAGTTAGTACAATGACACCATATTCTTAATCCACTGCTTCCCAAGTTACTACCATGGCAAGAACTTGACCAAAAGTATAAAATAAGTTGGAATTATATCCTAGGAAGCCAGGCAAGGTTTCTTGCGTCCGTGTGTTTCTATTGAAGAATCCGCATTTAACGGGAATCTCTTTACCGGGAAAGAGCTAAGGAAAAAGGTGGATAACGGTCAGTTTTTCTATTGGGCACTGTTTACCGGTAAATACTACCTGGCGGCTCAGATCAACTCCACATAAAACTTGCCGGCAAAAGGTCGTACCACTGAGGTCAACGCAAAGAATTGTGGCGTGACTTTTCAACAAAAATAGGGCGGGATTGCGTAGTAGGATTGATGGTCAATTTTGACATTTTACAGTCAAAATTCAGAGGCAAATGATGGGTTAGATGGGTTAAATGTTCGGGAACGTCAGAGAAGGTGCGAAGGTAAGGTACATGTAGGTGTACAAGCGGCGAGAAGCGATGTACGAAGATCAAGGAGGCACTGCCAATCATATCCCTCATCTCTCTAGTTCTACACGTCCACACGTAGTGCCTATCGTCGATCGTAAATCCCGCGGGTATTATCAATTTCCGTTTCTTCGCTTGCATGCGCACTGTGCGGAAAGGAGTGTGTTTCTATTGGATTTTACCGGTAAGTGACACTGCGATTTTCCTTCCTCGAGAAGGAAAATTTGCGGGTGATTTACCGTTAAATGGAGGGAGGTCAGGTTCTATTGAGCACATTAATCCCTTATCCGTCTCTTTCCGGTAAATGTCCCAATAGAAACACACCTTAAAAAGGATCCAATTTACAAACCATATTTTTCTGTAAGTATTTCTTATGTGAAAAAATCTTGTAGATAGCAAAATTTCTCAGAAGGAAGCTTTCCAGATACCCAAGTTATGGCAGGCCTAATTATATCTAAGGTTTAGATTTACATATATTAATTAGTTAGAAAAGCAAGGTTGGACATACTTCTCTATACAATTGATGTAGTACAGTAAAATATTTTGAATTTTAAGGGATAAGTAGGATTTTTTAATTTGAACATCAAAAAAACAACCCCCCCCCCACCCCCAATAAAAGTCCAGGTTTTTTATTTTTGTTACTGATTTGGCTGTGAACATGACCTGCAAGTGGTTGGTGTGGAAATCCGTAGACTCCATTCAGAAATGAGTTTCACAACAGCTAGCTGCTCAATTGCATCAGTTGTCCATCTGGATTGTCAATTTTATGAGATAATCACTTGAGAAGCAACTTTGGAGGCTATGTTGTGTACACGCGGGAAAAAAAAAGTGGGTGTCAATTTGGTTAATCTCATCCCGGGAAACTTGAATACTCGCGGGAAATCCCAAGGCTCATTCACTCTAAAAACTTTGATTGTGATTTAACCAGTTTTAAGCTTATATATATACAAACAAATTGTAAATTTCCTTGGAAGATCCTTGTGACGTTCGACCGCAGCTCAGGATCAAGCATGAATGCCGGGTGGGTAGGGGAGATCTAATTATGTGTTGACGCTATCGTTCAGCGAGTTGGAAAACCCCTTTCCATTTATTTTTGACACAATGTAATGTAAACAGCGGCAAACATCAGAAAAACATTTGGATAACTGACAGGTTTCATTTCAACCTCTGTCAAGATCATTAACTATTAAAAGTAATTAATAACACTAAGTGTAAACAAACATCAAGTAAAAAATTAAAATAACCTTAAAATATATATAGAAATAATTTTCATAATAAAGTCAGAGTAAGGAGTCAAAATTTGGAGGCAAAATACTAAGAAAAAACAACAACTTCAATACACGTGGTTGGAAATCCTTGCCAAGCAAAACGGGAAACCCCGGCCCTGATGGGGAATCCCCACTGATCTCTACTCTTGGGAAAATGGCATCCACGTGCTTTTCTGCTTTGGTTACATTCTGTTTGGAAGTCATACTTTGCATCATAGAGGTAGAAAATTGTCCATGGTTGCACAGTGGACCAGTATTTACTCGGAGGATACGAACAGGTTATCCTTCTCAGCAAATAAAACTGACTCGCCTTTATTCCATGTCCAATAAGAAATTCAAAGAGAACATTGCGTTTGTTTTGTTGTGGATTTCGCGCCCACTGACCTCATTCGGTTTGCATTGCTTTGTGTTTGCCGCCGACTAGGCGTTGAATAAAGGATGAAAGGGGTTTTGTTAGCTTCTTTAAATGCTGACAGGTAATTTAAAGTTTTAGCTTGCGACAATCATTTTGTTATTTTTCAATTTACCTTATCTCTTGTACTTAAGCTCATTTTACTAGGCCTTTTTTGATTTTAATTCATATGCGATTAAAATAGTTAAATGTTTTCATCCCTGAGAAATAATGAGAAAGTCCATATTTTATTAGGATGCGGCCGAAAAAAGCTTTGTATCGATTTGTAATTAAAATTGACCAAGATGCCAGTGTCAAACATTGTCAAAGGGAGTTGGAAGGCACTAGAAACTTGTGTTAGTTGGAGTAGGTAAGTTAAATACAACTTTTATTTTTAGCACTTGAAAACACTGTGAACCTGCTTTGGTTCTCGCAAATGTTGAGTGCGAACATTATATAGGTGAATTGGGTTCGCGGCGATTTTACTGGAATTCTGGAATAAAACTACGATACTTTTGTGGCCTCTAACCAGAAAATGTTAAGCTTCTTACGCTCAAAAAGTGTAAAAATGTTGTACCAAATAGCGCCGATTACTCTGTGATCTTGCAAAAATCAACAACATCTAAGGGGGGCACATCCCCCCTCAGACACCCCCTCCCGCCGCTAACGCGGCGGGAATGGCTGCTTCGAAGCTATTTGATTCCCGGGGAAATTGCATTTTGTACACCCCAGGTTGTGTAGTACAAACATAAAGTATAATCTGTGGGTTTGAGTTGTTCTTTTTATTTTAAGTTTAAAGCAGGCCTAAAGGTACTTTTTTTATTGTGTCGTCTGTAAGAATTGCAGAAGGCGCATAGGGATTACTCTGGTCATATGTCTGGTCAAATAGTTTAAAATTACTCTGGTCAAAAAGTTAACCCTTAATATAATCCATTCCGTGAGAGTGGCCTTAATAATTAACCCTAACCCCACGTCCGGTTTCTAGCCTATCTCCCGGGAGGACTGAACGGAAGTGAGGGGAAGAGTGGAACAGAAAAGTCCGCACATTCGGGTGGGATTCGAACCAGGGCCCTTTGGGCCCCAGCCCCATGACCTGGATCCACGCTACGGCGGTGTCGCTGGCCAACGATTTCGTGCCCATATAGTCCTTGGTTTATGATGTCATAGCTACTTTCTGGACTATGCATTTTTCTCATTCAGTGCTGTGGCTTTTTGTGAGATATTAGTTGTGTTAGAATATTACAGGCTACCTGATGTACGTCTATGGCAATCATGACCCTTGCGGTCCTGGGACCACTGTAGTATAGTAGTAGTACTGAAAACCAAAGTTTTAAATCCGGTTTTGTCCCCGCAACCGGGGGTGGCCGGATTCACCTCACTTCGTACAATCGCCCTTACTCCCCCCTCCTCCACTTCGCCCTATTCAACGCATCCCCCATCCCTCAACACCAACCCTCCTACTCTCCCCTCACTTGTCTTCCTCCATGTCCTCATTTGGTCGCCCCTCTTCTCAAACCACCCACCCTCAACCCAAAAGCCCTTTTAAAACTGCTCCTCATCCTTCCTCAGCACGTGCCCATACCATCTTACACCATTCGCCTTTCGCCATCGGTCAGCCGCCTCTTCAAACCCCACATCTGCATCAATCCTCAGTCTTCTTCCTATCATCAATTTCACACCCAATTGCTCTCACCAGGGCTCTCTCTGCCCTTCTCAAATACCCATCTCATTTTCACTCAGACACCATGTCTCACTTCCCCTACCATCACTGATCTCACACAACTCCTACACCATCCCTTTTAATCTTCAAAGGAATCTTCCAAGTAAACAACTCTCCAATTCTCGTAAACTTCACCCACCATACCTTACTCTGGCTGTCACACCGCTCACATCCACCACCCCACTAATCCTGTCACCTAGGTATGTGGACTCCTTCACTGGGTTCCACTCACACACACTTTTCCACCTCCTTCCCACTCACTCAACTCCGTCTTGCATCTTCCATAAAAAAAAAAAAAAAAAAAAAAAACACGTCCCTTGGGGGGTCCAACTTGGGGTCACTCTCTCATCTTTGTGCATCTCCCATGAAAATCCCTTTCCCACATTGTCTCACACCCCACGGAATTTGCCCTCACCCTCTTTCCACATATTCCACATGTGTCCACCTCACTCACTAACACCTCCCCCTCCTCCCCACTCAACATCACTTTAGTCTTCCCAAGGTTGACCTTCAGGCCCTTACTCTCAAATGCTTTTCCACTTCCAAAACTTCCCCTCAAACCCTCCATTGTCACACATTAAAACTAATCATCAGCATACAGCATCCCACTCATCAAACCTTCTTTTGACTCTCCGTAACCACATCAACCACAATTGCCAAAACACCAACGGCGGACAGCACAGAACCCCGATGCACACCCACCTTCACCTCAAATCCTCCGACAACTCAGACCTACTCTAACTCTTGTTTTGGCTTCCTTCCTACAGATCATCACCGCTCTAACAACCACTTCTGGTATGCCCCCCTTCCTCATTGCCCACTCCATCACGTCATCGGTACTCTATCAAAGGCCCTTCGCCAGGTCCACCAAGCACACTACAGCTCTTCCATTTGATCGATATTCCTCTTGCATCCATCCTAAAATGAACACTGCATCTAGCGTTCCCTTCCCTGGAATTTAAAAACCAAATTCCCTCTCACACCACTTTCATATCCACCTCAAGCCACATTCTACACGTTCTCTAGTACAACCAGCACCCTCCACAATTTTCATCGCCTGCTCCAACAACTTCACACCCCTATCCGCACCACCAGCTCATTCGGACTCCCCCCCATCCCTCTCTCCACCCCACTCTACAAAATTGGAACTAAAAACTCAGCCCACTCCACGGCATTCCTCTCCATCTAACACCCCTATGGACACAAATCCATCATCACACCAATCCCTATCTCTCCACTAGCAAATAATCAGTTCACACTCATCTCCAGGGGTCCAGCAGCCTTTCCTGGTTTCATTTCTCCAAGTGCATTTACCACTTTCGTCCTGACTGACTCTCTCAACTGGCCTTCCACCAACATACCAGCTCCACCCTCTGATCCATCCTTATCCTCATATGATTCTCTCCATATGGCTCTTTCAAGACACCTGCTCTATCTTTCTCCACTGAAGTTCAATTTCCATCACTTCCTCTCAGGACATCTTCCCCTTCAACATTCTTTTCGTCCTTTTTATTGCCTTCACTATCTTATATACCTTGTGTGGATTCTCTCAACTCACTCAGCCCATTCTCGGCCTCCTCCTTCATAGCCCTCGCAAACCACTTTCTTTGCAGCTTCTTCAGATTTTATACCTCACTTTATTCTCTTCCCATATTGTATTTTTTAAATTGAACGTCCTACTTTAAGCATTATGGGAGGTATTTGCTCCAGGGTTTATTCATCCCTCCCAAAAATTGGTAATTACTATCAATGAGCCCAGAAATACCTTAATATTGAATAATTTAATGAACAAAATCCATGCATTGTGAAAGATTGTTTTGAATAGCGAAAAACTAAACTCTTTGTGCTTGTATTCTGTCTAAAACACTTCCTTGATTTTGCAAGATCATATAATGTCAAAATTTGGCTCTTTCGCGGTAGATACTTGATAGTGTCTTTAACAGAATAGAACATGATTTGACCATAGCTATGAAGGGTATAAACAACCATTATGCCAAAAGTTCTATTTGAAAAATATTAATTTATAATTACACCTCAGGAAACTAGCATTTGTGAGTTTGGATCAACTTCCATTTGTTTAAGAAATCACAGTGCACGATTTTTCATTTATTTGTAGATAACATATATTGTTTCCTAGTGAAAAATATTTATTGTAGAATCCTAAGCAGAGCAGTTTTGTTTGATTCACACAAAAAGGATAATGGTAACAAGAATAGGAGTAAACCATATGCCGCGATGGAAAGTGAATGCTCTAAAAATAGCTTTGTTTAAAAATGAGATAGATAAACAATCAAGATAAAATTCATGACTGCAGATAGAAAGGTGTATCGCAGTCATTGGGGATCTAAAAAGAATGGCATAAGACATGTAATTTCTGTTTGGATACGCTTTACATAAACACGGTTTGTTTTTTTCAGTAGGAAATGTCACCCTTTTTGTCCCCGCCGAACGAGTTCGGAAACGGGGACTATGAAATGAGCAGCGTCCGTCCTCGTTGTCTGTGACAAAAATGTTTAACCCATGTTGTTAGGATTTATCTGGAAGTTCGTAAGGGGCGGCAATGATGTAACTTGGTGGAAAGAAGCGGGCATGATATGGTAGTGAGGGTCTCGGACCTGATTAGATGTGGCACTGGTTAAAATATGCTAATAAGTATCTAATTTGCATAATTATGAGAATGTTCCTGCAAGGCTCGTTGTACAAGTTTCTGGAGTTCCGAAGGCGTTATGAGGATGTAACCGTGGTGGGAAGGAAGCGGGCTTCTGTGAGAGGTCTTGACCCAATTAGATTTGGGCCTATTTCGGGCAAATTGAAGTATGCAAATGAGCTAATTAATATGCAAAATCAGCGTAATGCTATATTTGAAAGGTAAATAGGTTACTCAAAATTCCTGCGATGCATGGAAAGCCTATCATGAGGCACACCTTTTGGCAATTTGAGTGTGTGTGTGATATATGACCGGCTTAGGTATTGCAAATGAGCTAATAAATATGAGTAATGTGCTGTATCTCTGAAAGGTTACATCGGATAGGCAAAATTCATTAGCTACCATGAGACTAATATGCGATAGGAGAGGGGGGGGGGGCTGAGGTATGTTGGGGAGGGGGTGGTGGGGTGTGCGGGGTGTTGGGGAACGAGGGGGTTGGGTATGCGGAGTGTTTGGGAGGGGGTGAGTATGCGGGGGTGAGGAGGGGTGGTGGGTGTTGCGGGGTGGGGGTTGGGTATTGTGAGTGTTGGGGAGGGGGTGGGGTATTGTGGGGTGTTGGGGGGGGGGGTGGGGTGTTGGGGTGTTGGGAGAGGGTTGGATGAGGTGTGAGTTGTGGGGTGTTGGGAGGGGGTGGAGTGTTGCATGGTGTTGGGGAGGGGGGTAGGTGGGAAGTGTGGTGGGGTGGGAGTTATTATTGTGGGGTGGTGGAGGATGTGGTAAGGGATGAGGGTTTGTGCGGGGTGTGGGGAGGGAATGGCAGTTGCGGGGGTTGTTGGGAAAGGGGAGGTGTGTTACAGGGTATTGGGGTTGGGGTGTTGGAATGGTGTGTGGGGGGTTGCGGGGGGGTTGGGGATTGAGAGTGGGGAGTTGTGGGGTGTTGGGGAGGGCGGGGTGTTAGGGAGGGGGTGGAGTTTTGCGGTGTGTGTTGGGGAAAGGGGGTGGAGTGTTTGCAAGGTATTGGGAAGGGTGGAGTGTTGCAGGTATGGGGAGGGGGTGGGGTTGTTGAAGTTGCATTTATTGCATGTTAGTGAAGGCAACATTCGGCGGGGACACATATTGTACGAATCGCGTAATACAGGTCGCCCTTGTGTTTACCTATTCAACAATTATAAGAAATGTCCCAAACAAAAATATTTCAATCCTTGAATTAGAAAAGGATGATTGAACTTGTATTTGGTGTTCACCAAAAATTAGGCACATTTCAGTAAATCTTTTTCTTATAAGAAGTGCCAAAGATTTGATAAGGTGATTGAAAATTAAATAGGGTATTCCAAAATCAATACATGTTGTCAGCAAGTCACACTTTGATTTGTGGTGGTCGCAAACTTCTTTGCTCACAGTTTCTGATAAATTGTATGAAATAAAGGATTACAAAATTAAGAATTTTTTCGTTACATTGTTGTGCTTTTAGGGGACGCTGATTTTGTTTAAAATATAATTATGTAAGTGGGTTCATTTTGGAAAATTTTGAAAACAAGCTTTTCCAAAACCCCCAAGTTTTGCTTTGGTATAGTTTGTGTCGAAAGTCTCACCACTTATTATCCAGCCAGGTTATTTTTACAAAACTATATAAAAAACAGAGGGCTGGTATTCTGAAAGGACATCAACTTTAGGGGACCTGGATTTAAACCAGGGGTAGTCCCACATGGAGCGGGCCTTTTTTTCTTTCAAATGACTTGTAAAGTTGAATGTAACAGGCTAAAAAAATCATCATGGACAGGCCATATGGCCATCATGAGGAATTTTCTCACTGTTACAGTACATTTTAAAGGAGGTGGAAGGAACAGGGTCAAATTATTATAGGACTAACCCTGGTTTAAAAAACCCGGTCTAAAGTTAGACCTATTCAGAATAAAGCCATTGTGTCATGTGGACCCTAGTGTATTAGTGAAGTTACTTTGATGGGAACCAAAACTTGACCATATAAAATACAGGCATGGGTTTTCAATAGTGGCTGCTACAATTAGTCTAAGCAATAAGTCCTTAGTGGTTTGAACAGGATTTTTGTTTTATTATTATGCTATTGTTATTTGAAATATTGGGTTTGCCTGCCATAAACACAATACAATTTTTTTTGTAGACATAAGGTCATATGTCTGCTGTCAACAATTTAAAAGAAATATGGCCATTAAAGGTTGCAATGAGTTGATTTCACATAAACAGGTGTCACTAAAATGGGAAAATACTGTATTTTTGCACTAAGAAAGCTTTCTATCAAAACAAATATCCACATGTGAAAGAATAAGCTAGGAATTTTTCTTTGGTACAATATTTTGAAATTTCTATCATATAAAGGAGCAAAATACTAAATTCAGGCTATGTTTTATATTGAAATGAGCAAATTAAAATCGCTGTTTTGTTTTCACTTGCAAGACATTTCTGTAACCAAATAACAAGTTAGACAGAAAGAAATCTATTTGAGGGTCTATCTATGGGAAAATCAATAAATATGACACAATATATGGATGTCCCCAACATATCTTGTTGCACCTTAGTATCAGTGATAGATTGCAAAAGTTCATTTGATGTACTTTGTCTTTTTCAGATGGAAACGTGACATTCAAGTAAGATTATCCCACACGTGGGAATGGATGAACGAGATTGATCGTAAGTATTTTTCCCATCAAAGAACAGGAAAAGATGCAGGTCGTTGAAATAAAGCACTGAAAAATGACCAATATGATAATTATCCTAAAGATATTTTTAAATTCTGAATGCTTGATGCTATAAAATATCTGGAACAGTAGCTCAGATTGCCCATATAGGATTGGATTGCTTGGATACTGGATTACAGGATATTGCCCAGGCCTTAGATTCACATATTGGGTCAGTCATTATTTTTTCCCTACACAAGATATTTTTAAAAAAAAAAAAATAATTCTCATTCATCCAAGAAAAGCAATAGTTCACGTGGCCTTTTATTCTGCACTAATACATTTCACACCATGAATATCTCAGGGGGACTGGATTAAATCAGACCATTAATTGATTATTATGAGATGAGTTTGTGTTCCAGGTACCCAAACATCTTCTTTTATGTAAAACCCACAACAGGGCAAAGGTGATTAATTCACCAACTCTGCAAGCACACTTGGTTCTGACCACAATTTTGTGCTCAACGAGAGGTCTTCATACCACCCTCACGGGCAGCTATTTAATGACAATCTAGATTATAATAGGCCACATGTATCTGTATGTCCACCTTTTTCGCGGAGGCTGGGATCGTTACGGTCACAAAACTTGGGGGCATGGGTTGTCGCTTGGGGGCCAAATAAAGTTCGATTGTTAGCGAGACGTGCCCCACAAGCCAAGTTATTGAAAAAAAAAAAAGGGTTTCAAACAAGTAGTGCTTTTTAAAAAAGCAGATGATCACGAAATGCTTTAAGAAAGCCAGGTGATCTTGAAACCCGAGGACTGCCTGGTAGTATTGCGTTACTGTAAAAAGTTTAAAGCAAACATTTAGTAATTGGGAAAGACGAATTGGGGCCATACAGTCCAAACACAATGATGTGGGTTTCTACATTTGCTCTTTGTTTGATTTTTGCCTCTAACCTGAAAAACTTCCATATTTACTGTAATGATGGCGAGTACTCTGTAGGCTAGTAGTTGGCGTAAATACCTTTTGAACGGCAGATTTTTTTTGTTTGTGTACCATGATTTGGATGTGCTAACAATGATGTCTGACATCACAAGATTATGACATTGAGAAAGTAAGAAAAACTACAGCAGAATTCAAATTGTTGTTAAAGATGTGAAATTCTTATAAAGAAGCTTGGAGAAACTGGCTAGCACAGAAAAAAGAACTAAATAAAGCGAAAAATTACACGATCTCGAACCCGGACATCTCGCTTTCTAGCGTTGAGAAAGATCCTGGCCCACAGGGACTGTGTTTAGTGGATTCAGTGATGAGCGTCATGTATTTCGATTCAATAAGGGTTCACATCGTCATAGATTATGCTAGATCCTGCATATACGGCTGTGAAAATTTGTATGATTATGCATCTTAAAAGACGTAAGTGGCTCCTGTGGTTTTTAATGAATTGGTGTGCAGTGCACAGACGAAGGCAGTTTTGTTGCTATTTTTAAAAAAGTGAAGTAACTCAATGAATCACACAAGGTTACCTCATCCGTGGAAGGTTTCCAAAGAAAGAAATTGGTTTTACTATCCTTGTTGGAACCAATCTTACCAATTTCTAATCAAGTGATGATAACACATGTTTTGTTCTTTTGTTGGAATCGACATTACAAGCCAGAACTGAGGTCAGTTTTTATTAAAATCACTTATCATTGCTGGAGAAAATGATTCACAGGTCTGCGTGAGATCATGTTGTTATTCAGTCAGCACCTAACCTATTTAAGGAATACCAAATAATTAACATGCTGATAGTCTCAGAAGAGAAAAGTTTGAACTATTGTGCCTAGGCAACTCTCTTTTTTAAATTATTTCCATTTGAGAAAAGTTTAAATGGGGAACGATTACAGTATTTTGAAATGTTATTTGTGATCTTCAAATTATTTATTCCATCATTCTACCTGTCACTATATTTGTACCATGCGCCATTGTTGTCTCACTCTCAAAACAACCCTCGAGGGGTATCATGGAAGTCTTGGATTGAAAATTTAGAACAACAGAGAACGATTGTTTTGCTGAAGAATCGCGGCCAGCATATTAGATACCGGTCATATAACGCATTCATCGTAAGACACAGCATACATGCTTGCATCTCATTTACAAAGATACGCAAATACGGCCAATACATTACCGCGTTTGCTACACGCGTACCAAAGTATTCCACACTGGCCACGATTTACTTGCGAGAAAGGAAGTGGTTAGTCTTGGGGGCGTCATGGTTTTAATGGTTATATGTGATTTTTACTGGCATGGTTTTTAAGGCACAAAATCAGCGAACCAATTTATTTGTGAGATTTATTCAGAAATAATTCCATTACTTTTAAACAATATAAATGGAATTTTTTTTTGGGGGGGGGAATTTGGAATTACAACATTCTCAAATTGACACCTTAAAAATGGTACCTGACACCAGGTGTTCTCGATAGGCGGGCCAGGCCAAATCCGGCTGCCAACCATTGATTTGGGCCTCGACTTGCTCAAACTCTAGAAAGGGGAACCTAAGAAATTCAGGTGTATTTGGCCCTTAAGTAGGGAAACTTTCAAATATGTTCGTATTTCTGGCCCTTCAGCCAAAAATGAATTGAGAAAACCCCTGCTCTACACCCACAAATGGGTAACATAAGCACCCACAAATGTTTGAAAAATGTCAAAAAAATTACACCATTTTCTTCAAGCTTGAGATCCATGCCAGTACTAAATTGAGAAAGTATCCACAATTCGACCAGGAATGATAAAGATGTGGCCCAGCGGTAGGCACATTGTGTCTTGCTTATGTTATCAATGTTGCCTACCAGCCTTTGCAGTCTTGTTTTTGTCTGACCTTTGTTCTTATAAATTACCTTCATCTTCATGTATTTGAAAGGCTATTGCAGAAATGTTGGGCTCACCTCTTTTTGTCTCTCAAGGTTGGGCTATTGTTCTTTAAAATAACAACTACTTGAAGACCAAATTATTTCCATGGGCTGATTATTCAATTTTATTTCTTTTCTTACCTAACCTGGTTATTGAAAAAGGAAATAGATTATATGTTGTAGACATTGTACAGCATACATTTCTAGTTTATCCACATCGCAAACACATAATTTTAATAATTGGACGAGTATACTTACTGATTAGTGCTTCTGCCATCCCATGACGGGGGACAACACACACAGATTCATAAGTTCAATCATACCATTGTAAGCTCCTACTGTTATCGAACCATATACGTTCGTCGTGTGTGTACAAGAAGGCATAAGTGCAGTTAGCTGCCCATTGTCAGAAATACCATCAAATATACTAGTGTTCCAAAGCTTTGGTCAATGGCTGTAAAATTGTTCTTCAGGGGACACAGTTGCCCAAAGGAAGCCATTCAAGAACAACACTGACTTGAGGCAAGATTAAAATGACGATCCTAATACAGACCAGCACAAAGATGGTCACATGGCGTATGCATTTAAGACCTTGCATTCACATTACAATTTATGCGTGTGCTCAGGCTGGGGGCGGCCAAGCCCCATCATTATAGCAACTCACAAAAACGTCATAAGAAATTAACATCAAAACAGTTGCAAAACCACAAACCAATTTGCGGTGCTTTGATGTGGCGTTGGGCATGGGTGTTCCCAATGCCCCACATACGACTCGTCCTGGTCTTGATTATTAACATCAACAAAATCAGAAATAACCCTTCCAGTGGAGTTCATTTCTTCAGTCCAACGGTTTTGGAATAAGAAAATATTCCTTGACAAACATATAAAAAAATTCAGAAATTTTTGGTAATAAAGATTCGCTTTTACATGTTCAAGACGGCCGGAAACATTTCACAAAATATGAAATTCTCAATTTGCTCTCAAATATAGTATAGGCCATTGGGAAGAAAAGAGATATATTTTACACATAAAAATAACATTACCCCAAAACAGAGATAGGGACAGTGATATGGAGGATAAAGACATCCAGGTTAATTGGTAGGCCAACTTTAATTTCACAAACTTTACTCAATGATATTAAAAACCAAAAAGGTTGTAGACGAAAATCAAAACAGTGTGCATAGTGTGGGAAAAACGTACCATAGGCGTGGCGTTGTTCTGTGTTAAACGCCATTTTCGAATTTAACGTCGCCGGCGACATTAAATTATAAACTCGTTTTGTTTACCCATAAGGAAGTTGATTGGTCTAATCATTTCGGGTGGGTGAGGTTTTGTTATAAAAGCTACAACATGCAAAAAATATTGATTTTGAAAAATCTGAGGGAGCACTATTTTTCCATTGTGCCAGTGTCTCTTCAAACCAATGGCAACGTCTTGAACCATCTGACAATTGGGATTTCTTGGCCGTCCCTCCCCTGGCTGGCTGTCGTCACATAAGTGAAGTGATATGAACCTGGTGCACTTCACAAAAAGTAAGTAAGCCATTTATTTGGTGGTTCCAGCTCCAGGCGATCTTAGAAAATTGTGAAAACGTTGTTAGAAAGCCACATCATATCGTAAGATTCCAAATGGAATTCTCTGGGTAAAACTTATACAGAGGATCTTAAAAAAAAACTTTTACCCTAAAGAACCCCCAATTCAGGTCTTGTAATAAATATTTTTGCAAATTAGTTGAACAAATAGAAATAAAAGTATTTTTATTAGCTTTTCAAAACAGCAAACCCCATTGAATTTGGAGCCAAATGACTGAGTTGTCCCTTAATGCATCTGTGTTGTTTTACTGGTAACACACACAGGATTGGATCTTGTAACAGAAAACTATCAAAACCCATGTTAATGTGTGCAACACAAGTATGTAACATGTTACAAGTAAAAAAGCACCAGATTTATTCAATTAGGAACAAATCAGTCATTTGGAACTCAAATTCAATGGGGTTTGCTGTTTTGAAAAGCGATTATAAACAATACTTTTTAAATATGCAGCTAATTGCTTATATGTTGTAAACACTTGAAATTGGTTTCGGGGTTGCTTTTAGGATATGTGTTTTTTTTTTTTTGAAACTGTACATTACATGTGATGGCATTTTGTAATTCCAGTCATTAAAGTATTGTGATGTTTAAACATTGCAAATGGTTTACCCCCCCATGGTATACCACCTTTCTTCCGGAGGGACGGCGGGTGGTGTTTTGGCTCTACACCCTTTCTATGGTACCACTTTCTGTACGGTAACAATGATTGGTTTCATACATGGACATCAAAGATTATAACATCTGAATACACCAAATAAAAATAAAAACCTATGTATATCTTACAACCTTATAAGATTCTGATTGGCTAAATAAATAATATAGCCCTATATATAAAAACAATAACGCTGGTAGACCTCGGGGTTGAATATGAGCAAGCTCCTTAAAATTCCATTGACAATGCACAGTGGACAATTAGAGCTACCTTGCAAGCAATTTTGTCAACGTATGGAACGGTCGTTACATTTAAAATAGTCTATACAATTAACATAATTCAGCAATGCCTTTTAGTATTAAAATGACCTTTTGATGTGGGTTCGTAAAACGGGGACCTGCTCTTGCCACCTGTACTCTGTTGGTCTAAAGAGGGCGATGTTGTGGAATTGTTTATGACCTGCACTTGCCTGTTGCACACTTTTCTGAATGGAGAAGCTCAGTAGTGGTTTGTATTATGACCCTCCATGGTGATCATGTCAATTATTGCTGAGTCCTATTACAAGGCTGTTTCTTTTACAGAGTCATCACTAGAGTGCAGTTGATGGTGTAAATAAAACACATACTGCAAGATGAACCCATCTGGAAAGTAGGCACACTATCCTCTTCGATACAATTCTAACGGCTCATCACCCCTCACCCATTGGTTTGGAAGGCGATAGGATGTAGCCAGTGACCCGGGAAAATAGTGTGCCCTGTAATCCCCGCAACCAATGCAATATTGGGGATAAGTCTATGAGACAGAATTTGACTGTGTACTGCATGATTTACCTCCATAAGTTGAGATAGAAACAGCGTATACAATGTAGAAACTCTCAACTCTTGCATTAATTGATTCATTAAATTATTGTGGCCATTTCTTTGATCCATAGGCATGTGCCTACAACTTGTCTGAAAAGGTGTGATTGTTGACATAATCTGACCCATTATCGGTAGTGTAGTATGTGTGTCCAATATCTTACGTGGCAGATTAATTTACTCAGGGAAATTGAAATTGCTGTGTTTTCAGTCTGTGAACAGAAAGAAATTAACAAACAGGGTGTATGGAGCACTGGGTACATACATTGTGATAAGCTCAAAATGCCAACGTTCATATGGCATATTTCAAAATGAGTTTTGTTCAAGGATAGCTATGAACTATAAAGAAGGGCTTAGATCGCACAATGCACCTTTAAGTTCAACCCAGATTATTTTGAAGTCGTAGTAACTTATTGTCTCGTACTCTTCGATTTGAATAATTTTAGTACAGTAGCAAATGTTATTATGGGAACATTTTATGATAAAGTTTATTTTTGTGTTTATTGCAACACATATTTTGAAGAAAAAAAATTATCCCAAAAAAGGAATTCATTTTAATGGTGCATGATTGTGTGTGAGTAGATTTGTATCATAGTGCCCCTAGGCCATGGTGGGGTTAAGTTCTCGTGTAATGACTGACAAAATTAGAGAAGTCCAAGTTATTAAGAGATCGAGGGCATGAACTTTTGCAAATGCTGATAAATAGCAAAACACCAGTGCACCATTCATGCTTGATATCCTCTTTAAAGGTGCGTGTTTACGATCGTCTTGGGACCCCCTGATTTATCAGAAGTAGTTTATTGATTTTGATTATCGATTCACAAGGCCGTATTTTCTCATTGTCGCATCTGAAACTTGAGCCCTCAAATCAATTTCATTCCCAAGATAAAACAAAAAACTGCCATTTTAAATGGGTTAACCATCAATATTAAACCAGATTGAATAGGGCTTTGCAAGATGTATTCGTGCTTCTAACCGACAAGTTTGTTTCCCACAGTGCTGGATGGGACGGATGTGCAAAGTGCCAGGTTCTCATTATAGTGGAGAAACATGCTAATAGACTAGTCGGAACAAGCAGCTTTAAACTAAACCCCAATTCTACAGCCTCACAAAATCCTCTTAAGATCACCCACAATTTTAAAAATCTGATCATTCACTCTCCTCTCCATTAATTAAGCAAACAGCCAAGATGGTGCAAAACATTTCAACATGTAGTGTGGTTGTGGTTCTTGGGATTTTCCGTATTTTCAGGATTTCAGAAATTCCCAGTTCACATTCCTGGTTTGAATGAAGCAAATTGAATGGCAAAGTTTGAATCACAAAATGTTACTTTAACCTTATGGATATATTAAACCCATCGAACTTACAAATTACAACAAATTAAATGCATGTATAATGGAAAAAGTAAAGGACATTATTTTAAATGCATCGATACAACAAAACATGTTTTAAAAGTAAAATTTTGACCACTTATGACATGATTTTTAGTTAAAGTGCATCAATAGGTCTACATAGTATACTTGAAAACATTTCAGCAAATCAACTAATTGTGCCCACACAACATCTTTCTTGAAGACATCATAGCTTTTACAAAGCCGGATAAGAAGAGAGCGTAAGGTCGGTAGGGGACATATAATTTTATTGATTGTCTTGGTCAGTATTGATACTGAGAAGACAGGATTTGATTTGGATCTAAATTAATAGGTCAGCCAAGGAAATGGCTCTCCTGCATTATGTATTTGCAGTACAACTTATATTATGGAATTGGATATGAGGGTATAGATTTTGTTCTACTTAAGAAAGGGCTGGAGGCAAGAAAGAACTTTTGATTTAAAAAAAACAAAGACGACAATAAGATATAGATTTACCCGGGGGGTGGGGGTCCGCATATTGGGAGGAAAGTATGGGTATGTGCGCTATAAGGGACCCTCCATTTTCAGGCTTCTTTTCAGTTCCAGTGACCCCATTTTAGGACCATTCAAGTTCCCAGGAGGACCCTACTTTATGTCCAAAGCCATATGCTACCAAATTTTATTGAAAAACTCAAAAAAGTAGCTGGAAATTGCAGCTTATTTTCTGAAAGTTTCAGAAACCTAGTTCCGGAGACCTTATTTTTTGGGCCTCAAACCGCTCCGGAGCCTCAATTTTTGAAATAGGGAGGCACATGGCCTACGACCAAAAATTATGTTCAGACCCTCATTGGGAGATTTAGTGCATTTAGGCCTAACTGAAAGGTGTCATATGAACATTTACATTTCCATTTTTCTTTAGAGGAACTTGACAAAAAATGTGGAATCATTTATTTGCAAGCTTGCTGTACTTTACTAAGATATATTAGCTTTTAGTTGTAATAATCACAGAAATTAATGTATCTGAGTTGTTTCTAGTTTCATGTTTTGGGCAATATTTTTTCCCATTTTTTTATAATTTGCCGGCCAAATAAAAACCTGCTGTCATGGTTAAACAGCTAAAATGATATCAAAAAATATTGACCCGTATTGTTTGAGATGACTATGACACCAATGCAAATCATTTTTTGTTAAAAATTCTATTGTGAACACAATTTGTGATTTTTTCAACAATTCATATTCTATCTGCATTTTTTTAAAGATTTATTGTTCGCATTTTTAAAACTGTCAGTTTCTTTTGGGGGCGACCTTGGCACAGTTTTTTTTCAATTGTTTCAAAATGCCCTGTATGCGAAATGTGGCGGGTTTTCCCAGATCAAATCACAAATTACAAATTTTTCAGAGTAGGCAGTGGTTCAGATGAGATTAAGTTTAGAGGTTGAGGTTGGGAGGGGGAGCATTGGATCACCAAATGCCCCTTTAAAATATTAATAGATTATTTCCAAGTTAAATGCCTTTTTGTCTTTGATGCTAAAGTGATTGCAAACAAAAACTGTATTGTTGCACAACTTCTTACAACTCTATTTTGTTTCAACTGAAACAAGATTGTCATTATTAAAAGGGGGCATTTCGTAATCCGCAGCCTTGTTCCCCCTACATTAACCCAAAATATGAATTTTATATCACTTGAAACCATTGGACAACAGTATAGCTGTGTGTACCTGTGTATGTGTGCATCTGCGATCTACTAAAGAAATTGCAATTTTGTATTTTCTGTCCTATAAACAGCGCATAAATTATAACTAGGTGCCTATGGAGCTAGCCTGATACGAAACATTCCCTAATAACATCAAAACGGCACCGTCAGAATCAACTCAGTTTGAAAGTGACCTTTCCTAGAAGGATATCTAGTGAACCATAACAAAATGAAGATGCTAACTTGGTTCATCACCAAATTGGCAAGATTCCTCACACCGCCAAAAGTATAAATAGCGCAGGTGCCAACTTTAGCAAACACTACTACGCATCGCGCAGGCATCGATGTATGCGCAGCGCACGCATGTGGCTAGAAGCGTGCGCGTATAATAGAGTTACTTTCAGGTGCTTAAAATGAGAAAGCAGATCATTTTTGTCTATTAGGTGGTGGAACAAAGTATAGGATCATGAAATGCATCTTAAGTTTAGTTTGCTGCAACCTAAAGGCAGTATCATTGTATTGAATTGAAAGACCATTTGCACGATCCCCAGAATGCATTCGTATTGTGCTCATTTCCATTCCGGGAACTGATACAGAGTCATTTTGCCCCAAAAAAATTTGTTTGCGTCGCGGACAAATGCCCTAAAACCTATAATACAATAGTACCTTTATGTGAAGTTAATCTTACAGAAATGTAGACGACTATCATAGGAACAAAAAACAATTGAGGCACTGATGTTGACAATTTCGACCCAAAAGGTGGCATTTCGATAGTTACTTGCCCTAATTGTAATTGCCACGACGAATACATTTTACACTGTGAAACGTTCACAGTTAATTGAAGTTTTTCGGAATGATATTACGCTCTTAACAGTATGCCTGGAAATATGTTTAAGCTGACTTAAAATCGGTAACACGTTCACGGATGGAAATGGGCACAATTACACGATGCATTATGGGGATCGTGCAATCGTCTATTGGCAGCCAGAATCAGAATCACTCATCTCAAGACAAAATAGTACAACACCTTAAGCAACCATGTTACCTTTTCAGGTGACTTAAAATATCAAAAGGGACCAGTATTTATTTTTGAAGTAGAGTAAGTAATTTTGAGGCGGAACACAACTGCAAGAAGATGAAGTCATGCGCAATTGTTGGAACACATCAGTGGGGGTGTAGTTGTATTCGTGGCGAATTCAAGATGGGAACCACAAGCAAATATCATTGTAGCATCATATGAGCGGCATAATCCTTTGCCCATTGAAAATGTGTTCCAACAATTGCGCATCTCTGTGATACACAAGTAAAGTCGGCCAGATTCAAACCAAACTTTGTAAACTATTACAGTTCAAAAAAAGTAAGTCCCCCCCGACAAATGTGCAGTTTCTAGACAGGTTCGGCTCATTAACCTGTTACAAAATGTAAATGTACACAGAAATGTTACCACATTAATGGGCAAAAATTTTCACACAGCAGTTGAACTCGCCTGAAATGAAGTTCATTTCACATTAAATTTGATTGACAAATATAAAAAATGGCCACTTTTTTTTTAAAGAATATTTAAATTGTGTATTATTTTGAAAGCAAGTTGTTTAAAGATTTTTTAAGGACTCGTCTTCCCCTATTACTAAATTTCGATTCCACATCAATTTGGTACCACATGATAGATTAGAGTTCTTCGTTCTTATGAGTATTCAAATTAAAGTACAGTACCAAATCACCATTATGACGTCACTATGAACGTCATAAGTTGAAGTTATTAAAATACGGATATAGGGTGGAAAATTGATATATTTGCATGTTTCCAAATCAAAACAAGGTTAGCACTAATAAAACTCTCTGAGTTAAAACTAGCTCAAATCCCATTTTATTTAAAGAGAGCAAACAACCGTGTGAGGAGGGAAAATGGAATTCCAAAATTTTTTTGGTGTGAACAAAAAAAACACATTCTACACTGTGTACATGGAAATTGACAGGTTGTTGCGACATTTGTGTGAACTTTATAACGTACGCCTGACATAATTCTAGGCATGTTGGTTCTCGTTTTGGTAGCAATGGAAAGAAGATGACATAGCTATCCATTGGTACCAAAATCAGTGCGAGGGGGGAGAGAAGGGGGTTTTTGCGACTCTGTTTTTTTTTGGGCGCTCTTCTTCCCCCTTCCCTCCTTCCTTGTGACTAGGCTGTTTGGGTACTTCGCCCGTCCGGAGGTTTTCTCGATGTTAATACTCATGCACGAAAGTGTCATTTTTAATTCGTCATCAATTAATAAATGACGTTCATTTCAGGGAGAAGATTAACTATTGTGTGATATCTTTCTTAGAAGACATAGCTTTTACAAATAAATATTTGCATATAATGTTATTGTTTTTCTTGGTCAGTATTGATACTGAGACAGGGATTTGATTTGGATATAATTATAGGTCAGCCAAGGAAATGCTCTTATTCTATTCCTGCATTATGTATTGCAGTACAACTATATTATGGAATTGGGATATGAGGCTATAGATTTTTCTACTTAAGAAATGGCTGGAGGCAAGAACTTTTGATTTAAAAAAACAAAGCAATAAAGATATAGATTTTACCCGGGGGGGGGGGGGTCTCATATTGGGAGGAAGTATGGGTATGTGCCGCCTATAAGACCCTCATTTTCAGGCTCTTTTTCAGTTCCAGTGACCCCCATTTTAGGACCATTTCAGTCCCAGAGACCCTACTTTTCATGTCCCAAAGCCATATTCTACCAAATTTTCTTCAAAAAACCTCAAAAAGTAGCTGGAAATTGCAGCTTATTTTCTGAAATTTTCAGAAAACCTTGTTCCGGAGACCCCATTTTTTGGGCCTCAAATCCGCTCCGGAGCCTCAATTTTTGAAAATCCGGGAGGCACATGCCTACCCAAAAATATGTTCAGAACCCCTCTGGGAGATTTTAGTGCATTTAGGCCTAACTGAAATGTGTCATATAAAATTCATTTTCATTTTTCTTTAGAGGAACTTGACAAAAAATGTGGAATAATTTATTGCAAGCTGTACTTTACTACAGATATATTAGCTTTTAGTGTAATACTCACAGAATTAATGTATCTGAGTTGTTTCTAGTTTTTGGCAATTTTTTCCCATTTTTTTATAATTTGCCGGCAAAAACCCTGCTGTCATGGTTAAACAGCTAAATGATATCGAAAATATTGACCCTTATTGTTTTGAGATGACTCTGCACACCAATGCAAATCATTTTTTGTTAAAATTCTATGTGAACAAATTTTGTGATTCACAATTCATATATTCTATCGCATTTTTTTAAAGATATATGTTCGCATTTTTTAAAACTTTCAGTTTCTGTGGCGACCTTGGCACAGTTTTTTTCAATTACTTGTTTCAAAACTGCCCTGTGCGACATGTGGCGGGTTTTCCCAGATCACATCACAAATTACAAATTTCTTTCAGAGTAGGCCAGTGGTTCAGATGATATAAGTTTTTAGAGGTTGGGAGGGGGAGCCTGTGGATCACAAAATGCCCCTTTAAATATATTCATTAGATATTTCAATAAATGCCTGTCTTTGATGCTAAAGCTGAAAACAAAAACTGTATTTTTGCACACATTCTTAACTCTATTTTGTTTCAACTTAACAAGATTATCATTATTAAAGGGGCATTTCGTAATCCACAGCCTTGTCTCCCCCCTACTTACCCCAAAATAATTGAGATTTTTATATCATCTGAACCATTGGCCAAGTATAGTGTGTGTACCTGTTATTGTGTGCATATTCAATCTACTAAGAAATTCGCAATTTTGTATTTTCTGTCCATAAACAGGCAGAAATTATAACATAGTTGCCTATGGAGCAGCCTGATACGAACATTCCCTAATAACATCAAAATGCACCGTCAGAATCAACTCAGTTTGAAAGTGACCTTTCCTAGAGGATATCTAGTGAACCATAAACAAAAATGAAGATGCTATACTTTGTTCATCACCAAATTGGCAAGACTCTTCACACCGCAAATTATAGAATAGCGCAGGTGCAACTTTAAGCAACACTACTACAGCATGCGCAGTGCATGATGTATGCGCAGCGCACGCTTGTGGCTAGAAGCGTGCGCGTATAATAGAGTTACTTTCATGTGCTTATAAATGAAAGCCGAATCATTTTTGTCTATTAGTTGGTGAACAAAGTATAGGATCATGAAATGCATCTTAAGTTTAGTTTGTGCAACCTAAAGGCAGTATCATTGTATTGAATTGAATAGACCATTTGCACGATCCCCATAATGCATTTCGTATTGTGCTCATTTCCATCCGGGAACTTGTACCAGAGTTCATGTTTGCAAAAAAATTTGTTTGCGTCGCCGGACAATGCCTAAAACTATAATACAAAGTACCTTTTCATGTGAAGTTAATCTTACAGAAATGTAGACGAATATCATAGGAACAAAAAACAATTGAGGCACTGATGTTGAAATTTACGACAAAAGGTGGCATTTTCGATAGTAACCTTGCCCTAATTGTTACTTGCACCGACGAATACATTTACACTGTGAAACGTCACAGATAATGTAAGTTTTCTGGTAATGATATTACGCTCTTAACAGTATGCCTGACAGTATGTTTAAGCTGACTTAAACTGGTACAAGTTCCCGGATGGAAATGGGCACAATACGAGATGCATTATGGGGATCGTGCAAATCGTCTATTGAAGCCAGAATCAGAATCACTCATCTCAAGACAAAATAGTACAACACCTTAAGCAACCATGTTACTTTTCAGTTGACATCTAAAAGTGACAGTATTTATTTTTGAAGTAATTTTGAGAGGACAACAACTGCAAGACGATGAAGTCATGCGCAATTGTTGGAACCAATCAGTGGGGTGTATTCGTGCGTAATCAATATGGAACAAAGCCAAATATCATTGTAGCATCATATGAGCGGCATAATCCTTCTTCCATTGAAAAATGTGTTCCAACAATTGCGCATCTCTGTGATATCACAAGTAAAGTAGGCCAGATTCAAACCAAACTTTGTAACTATACAGTTAAAAAAAAGTAAGTCCCCCCCGACAAATGTGCATTTCTCTAGACAAGTTAGGCTCATTAACCTGTTACAAAAATGTAAAATGTACACAGAAATGTTACACATTTAATGGGCAAAAAATTTTCACACAGCAGTTGACCTTCTCCCTGAAATGACATCATTTATTAAATTTGATGACAAATAAAAAATGGCACTTTTTTGCATAGGGCTTTAAAAGTCGAGAAAAGCAAGTTTTAAAGATTTTTTAAGACTCTTTTTCCCCTATTACTGAACATTCGATTCCCATAAATTTGGTACCACATGATAGCTTAGAGTTTCTTCTTTCCATGAGTATCAAATTAAGTACCAACATTCCCATTATGACGTCACTATGACGTCATAAGTTGAGGAAAGTATAAAATACTGGATATAGGGTGGAAAATTGATATTTCGCAATGTTTCCAACTCAAAAAATGTAGCACTAAAACTCTCTGAGTATAAAACTAGTCATATCCCATTAAAGAGAGCAAAAACCGTGTGGAAATCGGATATTCCAAACTTTTTTGGTGAAAAAACACATTCTACACTGTGTACCATGGAAATTGACAGTTGTGCTGACATGTGAACTTTATAACGTCAGCCTGACATAATTCTAGGCATGTTGGTACTCGTTTTGGTAGCAATGGAAAGAAGATGACCATAGCTATCCATTGGTACCAAAATCAAGTGTCTGTGGTATTCCTGTGTTGTACTAGGCATGTTGGTACTTCTCCGTCCGGGATTTTCTCGATTGTTAAATCCTATGCACGAAAGTGTCATTTTTAATTCGTCATCAAATTTAATAAATGACGTCATTTCAGGGAGAAGATTAACTATTGTGTGATTTATTTTTGCACATTAAATGTGTAACATTGCAGTGAACATTTCACATTTTTGTAACATGTTAAGGAGCCTAACTTTTCCAGAAAAGTGTACATTTGTCAGGGGGGGGGACTTATTTATTTTGAACTGTTTAGTATGCCACCCTTGACAGGAGCTGGGTGAAAGAGGAATGGTAGAGGTAGATTAAATCTATAGGTATTATTTAATAGCCTTGTTACAACACAAGGTGGCAAACAAGTCCGCTATTACATCTATCAAGTACATATTGGTTTTGAAGTTCTTGAATGAATAAATGCTTGCTTACAGAGTGATAACTATATTTTATATAACTATATTTGTGGTGATCAACCTACATTCGTTCTAAAATGTCATAAAGTCAACCTCTATAGTTTTACCCTAATCAAGGACACCATTTTAAATACCAGTGTCAAGCAGCTGAAATTATACTTTTGATTCCGTTAACAGAATAAAATCCCACGATAAAAAGCACATTCAAAGCAACATGTAGTCTGACAATTGATCTTGCCCAAAGCAAATGCAAACTGATTTTTTGTGTCGTTTGCAAGAATTGCAGAAGGTACATAGGGATTACCCTGGTCGTATGTGTGTGTGTGTGTGTCTGTGGTCAAAATGTTAACCCTTAATATATTGCATGCCATATGAGTTCTGTAAGGGCTACGATGATGTAACTTGGTGGAAAGGAGGGGGCGGGGTGGAGTGACCTTGGTGACCTCATGTGACCTTGGTGACCTCATGTGACCTTGGTGATTTCATGTGACCTTTGGCCCATTCACAAACCGCAACGGCAGACGACAGTCCGGCGACCGTGATGTATTTTTTTAAATTACTGCATTCAAGATATATGTGATGCGATCAAGCAAAATGAGTCTGAAGTCGGTCAGATTTAATTTTTACTTTTTCATGTAGCTGTATGCAACATATAAAAAGCTACATTTTGCTGAAATCCCCATTGAAATCGACCAATTACTTCCAAAGATATGATCAGTTGAAGGGTGGCCAAAACAATAGGAAACAAAAGACATTTTCTCCTTTGTTTGGCTATATCTCAAAATCAATATTTGCGACTTCCGACTCATTTTGCTTGATCACATCACATATTATGCAATATTGATTTAATTGTTTAACTTATTGGAGAAATTATAATAATTGTATCTGCAGTAGAATTATTATCTCAGAATTTTGTGAATTTAACTAATGTAAAGCTCAAGGAATGCAATCAAAGCAACAGTTAATACATAGTTACAGGCTTATTAAACAGAGATATTCCTGAAAGTGATTAGCTGTGTGTTCTGTAAGCTTCCAAAAAGTGTGTCCGAGTTTTAGTTTGAAAGGGCTATGCAAAATACAGGGTTTTTACTGTATTTTTGGACCACTTTTGGTTGTAGTACTGAATTTTCCCTTTTTCTGATGACTAAAAAAAGCCCAGAACAATTCACAAAGATAAAAAAAAAATGTACTCAAATGCATTTCTAAAAGCTATGTGCACAATCGTCTGAGGCTGACCTGGCCAAATCACAAAAAAATAATCTTTCAATGAAGCCTTACTGAATTGCAACCCATTCTGTGTTATACTGATGTTTCCATTTGAATACAGACATCGGACTTAGTTATCACATGGTCAGACTGATCTCTTGTTGTTGCTCCATGTTCAGCTCTTATATCTGTTAGATTGACTTGTTGTTCAGAGCTAGGTTTTGAATTTGTCGCTTTGTGCTCTGTTGTGTCATTCATTACCCTTGAATGTCTCTCTAAACCTACACCACTTTGGTCAGCATTACCTCTATCTGTACATTGATTGCTAGTTACTAAATAGTTATTCTTGGGTGAAATTTCTTTATAGGCATGGTACTTCTCTTGGTATTTCTTGAAAAATGTCTCGTCTGCTCAGATTTTTGATTTGTACAAGAAAACATTTTGTTGTAGTACCTGTGCTGTACTGTGGATTCTGAATTGGTTCGATTGCACCCTGTGATTGCGGACATACTCTTATAATGCACTTCAAGTAGTCTTTGTTTTTCCAGTTGCATGCCACCAGTGGAAGACCTATCCTCTGTCACTGTTGTGTTCTGAGCATTGCCACTGCTCAGGGGGTCCTCAAGCTGATCCACCTTTGCAAGTGTATCAGATTTATCTCTAATAGTACAGAATGTATTGCCAGTAGTAGCTGGAAGATTTGGATA
>JAMKCH010058274.1:0-15607 GCA_023653785.1 Ophioderma brevispina | reverse complement strand
ATGAGCTATCACGTCTTTGTCCAAGCGTGCCGGTTGAATGGCCATCAATTCATCGCGAACTGTATGTTATTCTAGGGTCGCGACAATTAACAGCGGGTCTATGTTCCAACTGGTTCAGCTTGTTGGGGGCAGGCCCAATGGCGTGTGCATTTGTAGGTATTCATCGCGATGAAGTAAGTTTAAACAGCAGCCTTAAATAAGCGGACAGGAAACCAGGGGCAATTTATTTTTGAAAATTGCCCCTGGTTCACGGGGTGTTCAATCAGGAACCATGGGCAATTTCTCATGAACCAGGGGCAATTTAATGAACTAGGGGCAATTTTCCAAAACATGTAAATGAATTGTTAATGACAACCCCTTTGTCAGCCTTTGACATGTTAATGGATGTTATCTGTGACAAACAAATTACAGGACCCATTAGACTATCGATCAATCAATACCATAGTCATTAGGGGCAGTGCCAGGGGGGTTTTGACCCCACCCTTTTTACGGAGACAACCATCTAGTACTGAAAATTTCGACCCCCACCCTTTTTACACAACTTTTTACCAATCTTAATATTTGTAATTACGCAGTAAATTGAGTATGGTAAACACTAAAACATTAACATAAACTTCCATCACAGAATTGAACATGTGCTCTGTATAATAAAGTGACATTGTATATATCATATTATATTATTTTTTGTTGGCCAGATATCCAAATTAGCAACACGAGGTACACAACATGAACGTAACCAAATGATTTTATTATATTATATACAGCATCCATGTGAAAATCAGGACGGCTAGCCTAGCCGTTCAAGACTCTGTCTTGGGACTGGCATGACTGGCCACGTACGCAATTTGGTACATGATCAGGCTCGCCCATATCAAAGTCCATTTTCAGACACACTATCAGCTTTTTCTTCTTCCTCAATCTCATCTGCATCAAATCCCCAAATTCTGCATCAGAATCTTCTTTGCCAAAATTGCGGTTCGATACCGCAACTCCCGTTGTTTTTCGACGGGCCACCGCCATTTTCGACTTCCGACTTGCTAAAACGTCATCGGGAGTTTTCCGATCGTGGCGATCATTTACGAAGCTTTTTTCATTCACAAAACAGGGGGAGACCCGAGCTATTTTTAGCAATGAAACAATTGATCAATCACCGATAAAACAATGATCTTAAACTGATGCTGATTGGATCTCCGCCCGATGAGATGTAAAACATGCCTCATGAGCTCCAGTTGGCAATCACTTATGCGAGCTGGCCCGGGAAGCGATAGACACATTTTATTCGAGCACGGCTAGGTGATCTGATTGGATAGCGGGTGTTGCGTTGGTTGGGATTGAATAAATACAGACGAGTTTTCTTTGCAATATTTATTATAAAACAAGGTAAAATAAATAGAAACTGTGTTTACCTACAGTTTTACAACATATGATTGTACAGGATTTACATGAAGTTTGTCTCTTTTTGGCGACGGGCGCATTTTTACAGTAAATTATTTGCGCCTGGGGTGGCTAGTTTTTGGCCATACCCTGGTGCAATTAATGGATCTACGGGCGCAAATTTGCGCCCTGCGCACACTTTCAAGGCTTGAATTACAGCTTTCCACGTTAACTCCTAGGCGTGAAGATAGCGATTTCCAACATGGCTTCAGATCCAGAAGATCCTGTGAAACCCAACTCTTAACAATAGTTCATAAAAAATATCTGGCAATCCAATGAGATACATTGGTCAAACAAGGAGTTGACGCAGTGGTTTTGGATTTCGCCAACGCTTTTGACACCGTCCCACATCGCAGATGCTTCGCAAAAACTCCCAAAAATTTCGGCATAAATGTTCGTTACACAATTGGATCACATCATTCTCACCAACAGAGAAAACAGTTCTGTTATCATCCAAGGCGTCTCATCCAAACCTGTGGAAGTTAGATCCGAGTACCCCAGGGGGAAAACTTTGTTCTTGGTCCCCTCCTGTTTTCTCATGTACATTACGATTTACCTGATGGACTCAAGTCAAACGGTTGCCTGTTCGCAGATGATTGTGTTATCTACCACCTATACCATCCTCATCGACGCGGTGATGTCCTTGGCAGAATTGATTCTGAAATTCTTGAAAAATGGTATGCGAAATGGCTAATGTCCTTCAAACCAGACAAATGCAATGTTTTGAGGTTCTCACAGATGTGAAACCAAGTTGGAATACTCCTACAAATTATCTGGCCACATCTTACAAGCACTCAAATCAACATAAATATCTCGGCGTCATGCTCTCCTGCGCATGAAGTGGAACGTACTTTTGACAAAGTTTGTGTTAAAGCCAACGCATGATAGGTTTTCTTTCTCTTGTCCTTCTCCGTCTCATTTGGGATCAAGCCCCCTCAAAGGTCAAGTCCAAGACTTACAAAATCTTAGTGCGTCCCACGTTGAGTTCTGCATTTCTGTATGGGACCCACATACCAAGCGCAACATCCTAGAAAGGTATAAGCGTCCCGAGGCGTGCTGCGCAAGTGGATTACCCATACTACATCCGCGAGCTAGCTCCGTAGACGGCATGCTGAACGACCCTTGATCTTCACATCACTGGAACAGAGGCGATATAACAACAGTCTAGTCATGATGCACAAATAATCCATGGGAATGTTGACCTGAAACTATACAACCACCTTGAATTCAGTAATAGAGACCCGACAACAGTGAAGACCAGAACGTTTAACCAGTTTAACACTCAGATCCCATACCGTTAGAACAAACTTGCTTCAGAAGTCTTTTTTCCCAATAACGGCTCGGGAACTGGAACACACTACCATACGCTATTTATTACCAGAATGAAGACTCGGCATCATTCAGTAAAGCTATTATCACTGGCTCGCTTGACTAGATTTCCCCCTCGACCGTCTTCCTCACACTGATGTGATGCTCCAGTTGGAGCTTTTCATAGTTTTACCAAAAACCGGGAAACCGGAAATTTAAAACCTTTGGAGTGAATGAAAAGTCAACAAAATCTAGTAAAGGACTTCTACACTGTGGGGGATGAACACTTGTCGTTGGTTGTCATTGCCCTGAGCTGCTCAAGCAAGACCCTCAGTAGACCTTCGCCAATTACCTTTTCGCCTAAAATTAGTAGATTTTTCCTCTCACAGCAATAACACATAATCATAGTTCCCACAATAAACGTTCCTTGTAGATTATCGAGATCTGCACTTAATTCTAGTTGGAGTCATTCTAACGGATAGTATGGAGGCAAGAAATGTTTCTCTTGATTCTATGCGCAACAACTTTTTTTTAAACATTATTTTACATTTTATATTATTTGTTTACATGTATGTAAATGGGACGCACCTAAAATCCTGTTTCATTTAGAGTGTATGATTGAGGGGAATGAAATGAGTGTAACAACGTAACTTTCCACGCAGTGCCTGATTAAAACATGCGCTGTCATATGAACTAACTTAGTGCCTCAGGCGGTTGTTGACAATTTTGCGACTCGTAATACTTTCATAATACTTTTAAGCCACATTAATCCTACCTAAAACCTCTGAAGTTAATTTCCTAGTAATTACAAGTTTCTGTGAATCTATCCAGCATTTTTAGGGTCGTCCGATAGGAAAAGATCTTATGGCAAAAAAAGCATGATTCATGTGTGTGTGTCCAGTCATGCTGTCTGACTCTGTGTGTTGCGTGTCAAACTTTGTACATTTACAAATCAAAATTGTGGATATTTCTCAATGTGCACTCCAGCTGGTTAATAGCCCTGTGCAGTAGAAAGCATTTCTGACAATAACCTTCCCTAGAAATGTAATTATACACTTAAAATGGTACAGTACTTCATTTTGTGGTCAACTGACCCTCCATTTAAATATTAACCCTAACACGTCAGAATGGTAATAAAATATTACAATGCATTAGAAACCCGTTGCGCTATCTGCTCCTAGGACGTCACAACTAACTTTTTTTAGGCAATTGGCTGGCCATTGCCACTATAAGACGCTTTCCCCTTCAGAACACCCGTTCTGTTTGCCCCTAAGGCCGCTTGTCCTCTGAGAGATCGCCAAAAAACAATTCATTTCTATTGCTGTTAGGACGTCCCCACAACCATAACAGGGATTGGCAGTTGCCAGTTTGGTAATCCCACCATGCACTACTGTCCCGACGTACCGCGGGGGTTTTTCCCGACGTTGTCTGTTTGCAGGACCTTCCGAATTTGGCAGATGTGTCCAAGGCTCGAACCCGGAAGTAGAGTGTACATCCAGTCATTGCTTCGGCATGCCTTTCGGCCGTATCCCCTCAGAAGGCCGTAAAACGAATTGCTTTCTATTGCAGTAGTGACGTTTCCTCGCAGGACCTATTGCTGCCTATTGGCCGATGAGACTTCAAAGCTATTTCTGCCATTTTTCAATGGAGGGAGAAAAACAGCCACCGGCAGTGCAAGGGCAATAATGCTTGGTTATTGCCGGGGGTCAAAAATGCAATAATTTTTGTAATCCTGCATTTCGCAATTAGCATTTTTCTATAAAAAAAACCATTCGGCATTTGCATCTTCACATTTTCTGAGCAAACTTGTTTTTTTGGGGGGCGGGGGGGGCCCTAAGGTACAATTACAATCAGTTTGGAAATATTTTTACAGTTTAAGTGATAAAGTATAAGGTTTTTTTTTTTTTAATTATAAAAAAATTTGAATGTAACATTGTAGCCAATGGGTTATTTTTCAGGGGTTGTAAAGACTTCGGGAAATTTCGGAATTCCAGAAAATGTGCCATAGCAAAAAATTCTGGAAAGTAAAAAAAAAATGATAGGCCCATTAATCCCTAAAGCAAGTAACTATTTAAAATGGACAGAGTCTCAAAGGTCATAAAACCTATTGAACTTGTAGCCACACTAAAGGAAATGATATCTCTGTCAGGATGCCATAATTGCCATGTTATCTGTGTGATCAACATTTTGACCTGTGTTCCGTTTTAGATTCAACACATGGCAGTTTTAGAAAGGTTTTATGTTTGTGACTTGGGGAAGACTAACCACCATTAGCAATTGTGGCAAGATACTATTATTCAGTTATGGTACAAAAACTTGCTGAAAATCAGTGACCCCTTATGCGTTGTATTTAACGTTTGAAAATTAATGAGGGGTGATCTTGCTTTAGTTTGCTCAATTACAGAAGGTCTGTGTCATGTGTACATGGTAAAGTACGTGAAGTAAGCCAACAATCTGGATGTTTATACTTTAATAGTATGTTTGTGTGTTATGTATATGTATTAAACAGAATAATAGGTCATTGGTAATGTGGTTTTGTACGGCCGGTACGGAAAAATTTGCTCTGAAATTTTCCACGGTTAGTCTGTGTCACAGACTCAAAAAATGTTTTATTCCTCGTTATGTATTAGTATTAGCAAATTCTGCTTGAAACAGTACTGTGAAAACTGTAGCTGTTATAAAACTGGGAATAAAATCATAAGTTCTGAACAGAAATTCCAAAACGAAAGTGATTTCCACATGTGGACCCGTGTTGTGACTTTAAAAATCGCCCGAGGGGAAATATCAATCATCCATCACTAATTTCCTTTTTTTGGGCAGCAATATTATTTTCACTAGACAGCTATGCGATTTTAAACAAAATTGCGCTATAGAAAGCGCAATTTCCGAATACATATTTAGTAGTGATAACTGATCTCGTACATACTTCCAAAAATCCAGTAGTAAACAAACCCAAACTTTCCCTTTAAATAATAACAAAAAAAACAAACAAATTTCTACAAAAAAAAAAACACCGTTGTTACCTAAAAAAACTTTAAGCTAAAGGAATGACACCGACAATTTCTAGGGGGTCAAACACCAGAGACAGTAATTTGCACGTACCATTTCACCGCCGATATTGTTTTTTTCAGGACATTTACGGATCCGACGAACAAAAAACGCCCCCAAAATGGCCGAGAGTAAAAGAATATTATGTCGCTACGCGACCGATAATCATAAGGTAATATACGATAGGGACTATAATGTATTTTAGCATAAGCTTGGAGCCTTTCCTCTTGACAAAATGTGTAGAATATGAGTGACAAACATATGGAGTCCATTTTTCCACCTCTATAAGACTTAACATTGTATGAGTGGATAGCAGTTCAGTACCAATTGAAACAATCAAACACAGTATGGAACTGGAGGCTTTCATGGTTCATTTTCCATGACATCTAAAGGAACCATAGGGAGAGAGGGTAATTTTTATTGGTTTTAATCAATAGTTTCTAATTTGAATGCAGAAGTGAGTACCCGGATGATTTCACAAGTGACTTTGCCGCCCGCCACCAGGAGTCAGCCAGGACCGTTCCATCACTCCCAAGGGCAGGCCCTGAGTCCATGCTTAACTGTACTTAAATTTTCCATGGATTTTTGTTTTATCTGGCTTCCCCCCCCCCCAAAAAAAAAGGGGGGAGGTAGCATATATATGAAAATAAATTCTGCATAGGCTACTGTGCTTTGTACCGTAAAATAAGTATGACTGCCTAGCTTTTGTGCCAAATGTTTCTGAAACACCTTTTTGGGGAATCCACTACTCTTTCCATATCCGTATTATATGGGCAACCGGTACCCTAAACAGTGACTTAAGCGCCTGGGGCGCTAAATAGGTCAAACTGTATTTACCTCTGTTGGCAGATTTTCTTTCCAAATCCTTGTTTTGAAGATTTTGACAAACCATAAACAAAAGAAATCAGTTGTAAGTGGCATAATCTTAATATACATTTCCTCTATAATAATACTAAACACAATAGTATATGGCACTCAATTACATGATGCGAGCTTGATGTTACTGATTTGTTGTTGGTTGAATTAGTTTTGAAATCGTGGCGCTCTCAAACAGACACACGACCGATACTGTCCTGTTTTCATTCATGGTGGTTTCTAATAAAGCTCTCACAAAGTTATAGTGAAAGAAGGAAGCACACAGAACCAGTCAATTGTCATGGACACCTTACGGTTTGTGCCAGAAAGCGTTGGCGGAGATAGATTCAGTTCACATATTAGTAAAAAAAAAGGACAAGTTTGTTTCCAGTAGGCCACATACCTATATTTTGGTTTTGAGTCCTTTTAGAGCCGCATTTCATTTAGTCTTGTTTTAAAAGTATCCCAAATTGATATTTTTGTGTAGTAAACTAATAATGCTTGTTAACTAAATATGGTTTGCAACTGATTTGACTTGCCATTTTCATTTGATTTGAGGCTTTCTTCTGGGCAAAACCCTTTCAAAACATAAAAAAAGCATATTTACATTTGGTTTTGGACTTACTACTGGAAACAAACTTGTTTTTTTTTTGCCATATACCATTCCATATGCTGGAGACAAGTGAATACTGTATTAGGATACATGTCAACTTCATAAATGAGGCATACTACATCATTACTTCCTGATACCTTGCCATTCCAATCAGAGTTTGGTATAAAACAACATGCAGCATACCTATTGCCACATGATGAACTCTATGCTTCATGGGGTGTGTAGGTAACATGTCGATTATTACATACGTTAGTCCCTGTATATTGGGAATTGGCTACTTTTTGAAAATCCAAAAATGTCTGAACAGAAACGTAAGTTTTCACTATTGGGGTAGGTACTGCCTTTGCATTTTGAGAAAAATTGAACTTCTGTCAACCGTTTCGGATAGAGGGAGCGGGTTTAGAGCTATAATTGGGGATATGTTAAGAAGTGTTGAAGTCTTCTCCAGGGCGGAAAGGCTGTTTTGTTTTTTTGTGAAGGAAAAAGGTGATGTTTTTGGATGAATTCTGAGGCAGTTTTTCAAAAATGAAGTACAAACAATCTACAGATTTGCCAAAGTGGAATATTCCATGTTCCTAAATTGGGAGTATCATATTGGAAATTTTATACTGAGTATGCTCCGGGAGAGGTGTGAAAAAGGTAAAAAAATATTGGAAATCTGAAGGCATATGGGCGTATTTTTAACAGAGAACATTTTTCGATGTGTACTAAAGAAGGCAATAATTGGTTGTTGTTTGTACGACCCCAATGTACCTTTTTGCGAGATGGTCTTGACTTGCATTGTGGACTGAAGAATTTACATAAGAATCAAGGTATCAAACCAATATTCCACAATGCATTGTGTCAAATTATCCTTAAATAAGCTGGTGAATACTGTATAACATCGCGATCTATATATGCAGTCTAATACCCCTCATTTATTGTATTATGGGATATGTGAAATTGATTAAGATGATCTAATCTTCATATTGTGGCCTCTTTCCTCTGCTTTATAATGATATGTGTAAATGCTTTCATGGATGTGTAACAAAAGTCCATATCCCATAATACATTGTGAAATTATCCTGAATACGTTGGTATAGTAGATCGTTACCGATGTGATTCAAAACCTCATCTAAGTCCATATTGTGTTATGGGATATGTGTATTGTGTTTAAGGATATGCCTGAAATACACGCATCATAATCCTTTAATTGCCTGGTGGCCACTTAAAAAGCGCTCGGGGCTTCTCTGCGATAGGCCTACTAAACTGTTTTTGTCCTAATTGACAATGTTTCCTTTTTGCTAACTAATAATAGATAAAAAAATACTAATTTTGCTTTTGGTGTGTACAATTTAGTTATAATCCAAAAATGTTGTAAATTGAAAAAACCATCACCCAGGATTTGATATCTTAAACATGACGAAGCGTCCATATATAGTTCTTTTTAGGTATTTGGAAGAACCATGTTCATGCAGCTTAGAAATGAAAGCCGGCTGTAAGGAATTATAAAATAGAATATACCAATAAGAATTATGGAGGGGGTGAGGTGGGGCACTCACTTATCAGGTACTGAATATGTGTGGCCCGACTTTTGTTAGCAGACGTTAGTCTGTACATTAATTGAGGGTCCAAAAACTGGTCGGCAGAAGACAGTAATTGTGTACGTATTGGGGTAGGTACAGCCTTCCTTTCGCCATTGTGAGTGGAATTGAACTTCTGTTCAGGTGGGTATGACATGCCATCCTACAGCAACAGCCCAAATTCAAATCGGCATCAACATCCGTCGCGACTCGAGTGCTACGCCATCCTTTCAAAGACTTACGTAGGAGTGGGCGCTATTAACAAATGTACGCGTATTGGAAGGTTACACTCAGACTTGCATAAAGTCTAGGCCTGGTCACGAGTATTTAACTAAATGACCGTGGAGTGAAATAACACTATTTTTACATACACGGGGTTAATCCACTAACCCCGACGGATTTTTGAAGTCAATAATTTATCCCTTATTTATCATGATATTACTAAGATGTCTTGAACTAGTTTAAGAGGATATTTTGTAATGAAACCGAGACACATGCTACCATAGTCAATGCACGTAGCAGTTCAAATTACCGGTTGTAAATCCCCAAAGCCAAATAGACAGTCGTGTCTACCACCCCCCTGCTTCTGTTTATGGGTTTTTGATAGATGGATCGTGTTTGGAGCTATAAATTGGATATGTGTATGTTGTTGAGGGGTCTTCTCAAGGGCCGAAAGCTTGTTGTTATTTTGTTTTTTGTGAAGAAAAGGTGAACTGGACGAATTGTGAGGCACATTGTTCAAAGAGAACTTGAAGCGTTTGTTTTCGTTTCCGAACGTCCCTCGCCATGTGGAATGTTTTTTCGTAAATAGGGGTTGGTTAATTAGTACGTGGTGATGTGTAATGCTATTTGCCGGAAATAAGGCCTGTATGATTTTTCACTGGTGGTACATTATCAATTAGAGATTTGTAATGTTTTATTCTTTTATAGGCTATGAAAAAACAGTTTCATGGATGTAGTGTGTGGTAATTTTGGGCTTGCTTATTATCTCGGTAAATATTATCTTTTCTGGCTATTAGAGGGAAGTCGTGGTCAATTGTGACCTCGATCTGGCTTCCATCCGCCTGTTACCATTGGCGCAGCGGTCCAAGGTATCTGCGAGCAATGTATGTTATGTTAGTTTTGTTCTTGTTTGGAGCTGTTTGTTACAGGCAACGGTGTTTCCGTTATTTGTCTTTTTTCCTCCTTTTTTATTGTCCCCTTTTTTGTTCTGTTTTTTTTGCTATATTATTGATATTATTTTTAAAATATTTATTGAATATGTTTTTCTTTGAATCTTATTTGTATTTGGTCTTTTGTCTATTTTGTCTTTTAGCATTTTCTTTTTTTTCACCTCATTTTCCAATTGTTAATTTCTTTTGGTTTTTTTATTTTATTTATTTTTAAATTTATTTTCTTTGTACATTCCATTGCATTTTGTTTTTATTTATTTTGTTTTTATTTTGGCCTAACGTGTTCCCAACCAATTAATAACAAAAATTAATACAAAAAACATGTATAAGCATATACTAAGAAATGCAACTAAATGAAAATACATACTCACAATGTACATTAAAATCAAATAAAACTCTTTAAAAGTAAGATAAATATGGATAACTACTTTCTTTTCTATTTCCATATCATTGACTTTATAATGATACAATACACAGGAATGAGAAGAAAAAATAATACAATTATCTAGCGGAGTGACAAACAGGCCAACGTTGGCCGACGATGGCACCTCTTCATAAAAGTATATAAATAATTACAAAAATAAAACTACAAAATGTTGCAACTAAATATTTATGTACTTTGTGACCCCAGTTTAAGTGAATCATAGCAAACAATGCAACCAAATTAAAGTTAGATCTAGGTATACCACATCAGCAAATATGATTCTTAAAGCGCACTGGCCATTTTCAACAAAATATGAAATATTTCTCTTCAATTTGCTCTCAAATGATATTCTAGGCCCTTGGAAACAGAGATATATTTTACACATAAAAAATAACATACCCCAAAACAACATTAGGACATTGAATGAGGCTATAGACATCCAGTAATTTTTGTAGGCCAACTTTTAAGTTTTTCCATAACTTTAATCAACAATGTGTCTATTAAATGAATATTTTTGACTCGTACTCACTTATATTAAAAACCACAAAGGTTATAGACCGATCAAACAGTGAGTGTGCATAGCGTGGAACTCGTATACGGCGTGCCGTGTTCTGTGGTTAACGCCATTTTCGACGTCCTGCGACGTTAAATTATAAAATCGTCTGTTTACCCATAAGGAGAAACTGATTTGGTCTTAATCATTTCGGGTGGGGCTTTTTTATAAAAGCCTTACAACCAGGCCAAAATTCGTTTTGAAAAACTTGAAGGCGCACATTTTTCAAATGTGCCAGTGGTCGCTTTAAGGCTGCTTTTTAAACGCACATGTTTTTAGACTGTTCACTTAATATTCTGCGACCAATGTCATCGGTCCAGTATTTTGAGCCCATTGTTCTTATCCCGTTTGATGCAAAACTGTTTTACTGGCTAATACGTAAAACTCACCTGTGCTTCTCGCCTCGTGTCCTGACGGTTTTTTATAATTAAAGTAATTTAAAAAAAGACTTTGGATTTGGCGTGAAACAAAATTGTACATTAACACCCCAAGATCGAGTTTTGTATACCAGAAAATACTTAAACAACCAAATATAAAAACAAACAATTATAAACATTAGTTGGAAGCATATAAAAAATCCAAAAATACACGTTGTAAAATAGAAAAGTACGTTGTTCAGGAAAAATGGGGTATGGTATTATTAAAATACTAATTATATAAAACAATAAAAAGTAAATGAACAATGAAACTTGAGGCTAAATAAACGAACACGTTTAAGTAACTAAAGTTTTAAAAAAGAATTAAGAATATGAAAATTATCGAATACGAACACATAATTAAAATAATGTTTTTTTTTTTAATTTTTTTTTAATTTGTATGAAAATGAACCTGAATTGGTTGGGAAGGTTTTTTGTTTTGTGGAAGGGGGTGATTGGCACACCACTCTTGTATACTGTGAACCCTGGTGTTGTTTGAAAGAGACCCGGTTAGTTTGGGAAAAGGTGAACTCCGGGGGTATTGAGAAGGAAATCTGTAGAGGTTTCAGGTAATGTAAATTGGTTTGCCCATTTTATATCTTCAAGCGCTTCTGCCTCAACCATATATAGCCGCATGACGGGGCCAATCATTGTAGACCAAAAAGGACCCAGGGAGTGCAATGGTTTTGGGGTGTATAATAATTATAATTAGCCTGTTTTGATATTAAGTGTATCCGGTGCGCATGGCTACAGAGCGCATAGCTCCTGTAGCCATGGCGCGGATGGTCAAGGGTATATGTTTTGAAGAGATTACTTTTGCAGGGTAAGTTTCTGGAGTTTTTGAGTTAAGCACAGGTAATTTAACAGACCTGCTCTCATGAATTGATGTGAAACTTCATATTGTTTTCTTATTTTATCATGATATTACTAGATCTCTTTTGAACAAAGTTCTAGAGAGATGATTTTTTAATGTCACTGGGACCGACGACGTGCCATATAAATGCATGTAAAGCAGTTTCACAAATTACATTACCGTTTGAAATCCCCAATGCCCAATCGAGCAGATCGTGTCCTACCCTCCCTTAAACCACATGTATAGTCTCCATCTTGATCCGATACTGCCCTGTGACAACAGAGATACAGAAATGCCTTGCTGCTTGCCTTATTGTGTTATAAACGGTAACGAGATTAATAGGTTGGTGTCACGTGGCAGGTACCAGGTCACAGTGTCATGTATCAGATATCAGTTTGCTCTTCGGGGGCGACCGCTATATATAAATCCGACTATGTTAAATCAAGGTCCTTACATGACCCTCTCCCCAAATGCTATATTTTTTTCCAAAAGACACCTGTTTAGTATGTCTAAACAGTACAAAATTTACCTTTTCCCTACTGATTCAAAAACCGACGTCGATGACGATCTTCGTTTGTTGTTTTTTTCCAATTTAGGGATTGTCGTCTTTTTTTTTACCTGAATGGTCCCCCGAAGCAAATAATAAACCAATCAATGCCGAGACGTCACAAATCTTATTTTTCCAAAAATTGGCTGTTATTCCCATAATAAAAAATTCCTTTTTAAGATTCAACATCTGTATATTGTGCCTGTAATAATTAATATTCAATGTCCCCGCATGAATGTGAAAAGATGGGTCCTAAGTCTACGAAACTTAAAACATAGTCAGCCCGGCTAAATACACCCTTACCTCTTGGACTGCAATGAGCAGAACGGATCCCCGTTTATTTTCAGCAGGCGTACAGCACTTGCAACGCGGCTGCCGTGGGTTAGGCGTCAAGGTAGTTGGGTGGGTAGTTGGGATTGGCCATAATAACAATTAGTATCGGGGTGTGGAGTAATTTCGAAAATGGTTCCATGGTGTTATTGGAAGGAGGAACCTAAGTTAGTTGGGAATAGATGTAAGCAACAGAAAAAAAAAAAGGTTAGTTTGGGAAGGTCCACTTTGGTAGATAAAGGGGGATCTGGGTTGTTGGGAAGGACGCTCTGTGGCAGCTGGGAAGGGCTTCCAGACGTTTTGTGAAGGGGGTCTGGGTCAGTTCGAAATGAGAAAAGACATTTGGACTTTGGAGCAAGTATGTAAAGGGGTCCCTGGTAGTAGTTTGCAAAGGGGCCCTGTGGTCGTTATCGAACGGAACCTTAAGGTGGTAACAAGTTTAGCTATGCTAACATTCACTCTGATCAGGGTTCCGCACGGAACCTAACACCCAACCCGCCGCAAACCGCGAAAGCCGTAGTAGAACCGCGAAATTCTAGTTATTAAGGGAATTGGGCCCACCTTTACAAACTGCACGTACTGTACAAGTACTGGTACTGACAAGGTTAGCAATCTGCATGGTTCAGGCTAGGTCATTCAGGATTCAGAATTCAGGTCAGGTTTCCTATGAGGGCCTGCTATGGTTCTGTAAACCAGTACTACCTGTCCCAGGGCCGACGAGTCGGCGGCTTTTATAAAACCGACAACCCATTGGGTTTTTAAAGAAAATCTGATTGAGGAGGATAGCTAGTACCCTGGTAGAATGAAAAAGAGATATACCTACAAGGGCATTAACTCTGGAGAACTCATGGCGGCCATCCAGCACATGCTGCCGTGATGGTAAGGCCTGGTTGCCCAAGGCTAGGCCCACCAACGAAAACTCTGGCATTGACATCAGGAAGGGCATCCGGTCAATATCTTTTTGCTCCCAATAATTAAAAATCCTCACACAGCAGTATTGCGGTGTGAGGTGTATACGGCCACCCCCATTTAGCGGGACCAAAACCGGATTTAAAACTTTGGTTAAACTTCTAACTAAAAACATGGTACAGCTCATGATTTGTTGAAAGAGTTGGCGTGGGCATGTTCAAACCAAAATATTATTTTAAATGTTTTAAAGTGACATTTCATTGGATTTATCACTAGAGAAAATTCATGTAATTCAGCTGTTACTGTTCCAATGGATGTTTTTGGTCTATGGTGTTTCATTAATTTTTGTTTTTTATTTTTGTTGGTGTGAATGGTTAAATAAACTTGTGAGTGGTATTCTGTTATCTATTTTGGATAAAAATGTTTGAGTCGGCAGATTTTTCTAGGGCGGTCTCAGGTGTTAAACAAACTTTTTTTGCCTGGGCCAAAAAAAAAAATTGTTTGTCCATAGATGACTTTTTAGAGGTGGGGTCGTCAGGTCGAAATTTTTTTAAATTTTTTTTTTATGTCTATAGCAAAACTGTATTGAAACATGTTTGTTGGTGTATTAATAAGTTAATCAAACACGAAAAAATCAAGCTATCTTACTCAAAAAATGAATCTTTGACATTATGAAAACCAACACACATGCTAAGAAACTGGTTTTTAACATCTTTTTACATTCAGAAATTAAATTGAAAAAAAAAAAAAAACCCTTTTCGGATGTGTTCAAAATTAGGGTCGGTATGCTTTTGCACAGTAAAAGGGTAAAAAAAAACCACTTTTTTTGATTGACAAAATTGGGGTCCGTCGGATGAGGACAATCAAACATTTTTTTTTGTTTGCCTTATTTAATCTTTAAAAAATAAAATTGTGACTTGCAGTGTATGCTTCACTGTAGCAGGGGGAAGTCTATCCAAGACACATTAAAACCACAGACAACAATAACAATAAAAGATTCCCACATGCAAAGATGCAATAAAAATAAAATAGGATTCCCACAATGCCATGCAAAGATAGCAAATTAAAGGATTCCAACAATGCACATGCAAAGATATCAATAAAGATTCCCTACAATACACATGCAAAGATAGCAATTCCAATGAGCATAGAAAATACTCATACATGTATTCACAGATTTTGCAAGATTTTTCTGTGTGAGAGTAAGGATTGAAGGAAAAAGAACAAAAGCAAAAAGAAGTAGCATAGTGAACTAATAAAATACATTTTGTCACATCACAGTCAACAATATTGTACTTTTTCATTCTGTAAGGTTTGGCTAATGGGTTCTGGGGTTGGTAAAGCCAAGGGGTATCAAACAACTCACTTCTCTGCCACTCCTTGCGACCTCGACCGTACGCCCACACCTCATCAGTCAGGGCAGGGATCATCCACGTCATCAGGAGATAATCCCCAATCCCAGCTCAGCCTCAGGGCCGGCGTCCATCCACTTCCTCCCCAGCAGACAGAAGCGATGCAAGATGGTAGTGTGAGGCGTGCTCGGCCAGTTTTATTTATCAAGCGACAAGGTGAGGTCAAAAATG
>JAMKCH010058272.1:0-30146 GCA_023653785.1 Ophioderma brevispina | reverse complement strand
TTTGAAAAACCAGGCTTATTGATTGGAGATGTAGAATTTTTGAGAACTTGGTTTCTCAGACGAGAAAACGTGGTTCTTTCTTTTATGCATGATATGACCAAGTCTCTTTCCTCTCTTATGACTCAATGGTTTGCAGTTTTCTACTCTTTAGCAATTGGATCCACCTTTCAAACTTAATTTGGACACTGATCTTTGGTCAATTTGTTGTGACACAAATAGCCCTGCATGGCTAAGTCGCGTGAGATAAGTAGATAATGTTTTATTGAAATGGTAATAAAACTATATATCCGACGTACATGCAAAAAACCATGCTGACTAAAAAGGTTAGTACAATTTTGCACAAAAACCTCGCATTAGGCCTATTTTTTAAATACATGCAGATTAAAACTGTGTAAAAAATAAAATTATTCTTTTATTATTCTTTCCTACAATTTAACCAGGGTCCTTTTGGTGAAGGTCTTCCTCAGAAGGTTTGGTGACATTGTAGGTTGATCTTCACTTTCAGTGATCGAATGCAATTCTAGAGTTTTGTTGGGCTGATGCATGAAGGGTGCAGCTCTACTTTTAAGACGAGTCACACTCAGACTACCAAAGGCAAGCATTTTTTGTTGGACAATTCCAACGCATGGGGAACAGTGCAGCTAGATTACTGACAGAGTTAACAGGTTCCAGCCTCCTTATAAAGTATTCTCTCTATGGTCCCCCTACTTGGAGTAGACGAAAATAATAAGTTGCAAAAAAAAGTTTTATCATGCAATAAACCCCTTACATGAGTAACTCAGTGATGAAGGCTTCTTCTGGTAGTCTCATGATGATTTCCGCCTCTTTGGACTCATTTGCACTGTTCACAATCTTGCTGGTGATGGATTATTGGGACATCGAGCAGTAGTGGAGGAACAATGTGTAGGCTGCTGATTTTGACGGAATCAGAGGTTGGTATCCTGCACACAATTGACACACCAGAGATTAGATTGCCTCCCTGTAAACCCTGAGGATACTGCCCACTTTCTTACCGGATCTGATTGGTTCATTACATAGACCTTCTATATATAATGTGTATACCTTCATTTGCTTACATCTGCTTTGCTAATTACAAAATTGGCAATTTTTTAAATTTTCCTGATTATAGCTAAAAAAACGGTTGGCAATTGCTTGTTCCCATCAAACCTTCTCCACCAGGACCAGTTTAGATAATTATTTCCCCGTAATGTTAATGCAGTGAATATTTATTGAAATACAAACTAAGTTCACCCAGTGGTGCTTAAAACTTCCAATTTAAAAAAACAGCACTCACCATGGAAAGGTTTGTTGCCTATCTGTGTGAGTTGTGTGTGTGTGTGTGTGAGGGGGGTGTGGTGTGTGTGTGTGTGTGCGCATGTTTGTGTGTGGTAGTGTGTGTGTGTGTGCGTGCGGATTGGATACCAGTATGGGGAAATTTTCCAAAGTTTATCAATCTTTGTTTGAAACGTCTCCACAAGCTTTAAAGTCTCCTAAGGTCTCCACAAACTAATTATAATGTAAAAAGTCTAGTATATATTAAACACTTACTGCATAAGGGGTTTTGCACTTCCGTTAGTGCAAAACCGGGGGGGGGGGATTTCCTAGGGACCCCCCCTAATGTAACCACTTTCCTAAAGGATTGTTAGATGAAATCCACCACATGTTAGAAAGCTTTCAAAGACATCAACAATAAAAGAAATAAAAACGCAAGAAAGTGTTCAGTAAAAAAATTAGGGGCAAAACATTGATTTTAATTTCGCTTCAAACTGATGGCGAAAAAGACCCTATTTGTTTCTTGCATTTTCACGGCTTGCTTCGCCTATACTTGTGCTGATTGCTTTAATTGGTGAAAAGAACATATCTAGCCATATAAAGCACAACTAAATGTCTCATGCCATTTTATATTTTTAGGGTTACTTGTATAATTTACCATAGGTTTCCTACAGTATTTCAAAATCGCTACATGATGTATATAATATAATGGCTCCAATGGCCTACTAGACTTTGCAAGATTTTTTTAATAATTATTTACTTGTTTATGTCACAGGGGTATGCATTATGGAATTCAGAATCACGTATAACTCTGATAAGATTTTTCATTTTTGTCATGGGCACTTTCCGTAGTGCATAGGGGGGGGCCTCCTATTTACCCAACCTAATAACGCAAAAACGGACGCGATGGATGTGATTTTTTTTTTGCACTCCAATGCCAGCGCAACTAACGTTTAGACAACTACAAAAAAATATCACCAAAAATATTGCAGCGTAAAAATCTGCCGGCTGAAACTAAAGTTGGGCTACCTAGGAACCCACCCCCCCCTTATGGCATTATGTTAATAGGTAGTGTCCTTATGAGACCAGCCCCTCACCTAATTTAACTCAAAGTGCATAAAGTGCTATATATAATGCCGATTTATTCCGTTAAAGACATTCTGTCACCTTAAAAAAGGTGAAAGGTCCCCGCAAGATACAGAGAAAGTCGTGTGTGTGTCTCGCCTTTGCCAGTAAGGTTCTGGCCAAATTTTTAGAGTGCCTTTCCTTGAGAATTTCTCAGAAACACTGAAAAATTTTCTCCAGCTCCACCACCTATTAGTAAAAAAATACAACATTCCCAGAATGCACATGTCGTCTGCTGTCGTGGTTTGTCACATGATGTCACCACTGTCATGAAGGTCCCAGGTACTATGAGGTCACCAGTTCACATGGGTCCACAGAGCACATAGGAACACTACCCAACGCCATTGATGAGTTCATGTGGATTACCACCAAGCATTTGATAATTCTGACCATTTTGTAGGCATTACCATAATGCTCTTGACCCAATCAAGTAGAGGGATTAATCTCGTGTGGAACTACCCAATGACCAATGCACGTGCCATAAATGTTTTGCGATATGTATATAGAAGTAGTGGGCAATTGTGTTTGGGTTAACACTTTGGTCAACATTTTTCAACCAAGATACAACAGTGACAAGATACCCATATACACACACTCCCAAAGCAATCCCTATGTCCTTCTTAGAGACACACAATACCGTTCACAAACCTTACAATTGATAAAAAAATCGTTTCCGAGAACCCAACTTTGCCCCAAAACAGGAAATCGTCACAACCCCTCACCAAAACCCCATATTTTTCCCTTCTCACCACCTGTGGTCCCTATTTGCCACTCTGGCATCTCATAAGTTGGAGGAAAATGGCTATGATATTCATGAAACGAATAAACGTGCAATGTAAAGCAATTGGTTTTGTTATGTTTCACATCGAATATCCATAAGCGGAAGAATAACTAAAATAATCTTCACGCTGCTGTCTGAACTTCTTTCAGATATTTTATGATGATGCTGTTGGATAAAAGAGTATTGTTTTATTATTTGTGATGTGCATTTAGGAGTACATAATTTGGAATTGCAATGCTTTTCAAGTTTCTAAATGCCTGGCACAGTAATATAGCTAAGAAGTGAAGCTTACAATTAAAAAATATTAGTGACTTTTCCATTTTTACAAATGTAACACCCAAATTGTTTTCAATTCTATATGCCTATTCCATAGCAAGACATGTAAAACTAGATTTTTTTTGTTAAAAAGCATATTTGCCCGCAATTTCATCAAATTTTCACAGACTGTAGTTAGTGGCATAAATAATCCAAATTAGTTGTCAAATGTGTCGCCATTGAAATTTTTGTTTTATTCTTGTGTTTGCCATAATAAATGAGACTTTCAAACAGCCAGGGACTACAGGACAGGTTAATGCTTGCATACTGTGATAATACTCCTACTAGCCTTCTCAGAATTAGGAGTGCACACTGCATGTGCGGTTGGCAGTATCTCTTCTATTTCAGTAAACAGGAATATCACACACATGACTGACCATGGACGGTTGCATTTTTTTTTCAGCTGCTCCCAACTCATTGTGCTTGTTAAAATAACCTACAAGTTCAGTAACCAAGTGCATGCTGTTAAGTTTTAGGGGTGTTCCATAGGTGACACCCTTCTGTCTGACACCGTTTAAAATCTGAAACCTTAATGGATCAACCACACGTGGTGGCGGGGGGGGGGTGTTTTATGTGGTTTATTCCGTTAAGGTTTCCAATTCACAAGGGTTGTCGAAAGGGGTGTCACCGATTATCACTGGAACACCCTAAGTTTAGGCCATGTAATTACTCCAACTCTCCTAACAATATACAAAACACAGCCATTTCTTATGTAGTTCCACCAGCTACCACCGAGTAGTAGTATAGTTACTCCATAGTGTAACTTTCAATTTTGACATTCATGAGTGCTATCTCACTACCTTCAATGACGAATTTCATGAATTTTGCTGTGTCACTATCCTATATAGACAGCATTCAATAATCTTACTTGCATTTGGCGGACACGGGTGTGAACAAATTATTTAGATGGGAAACACTAAAAATGTTGGTCAAATTAATTTTTTCTAGGGTAAAAATTACATGTAGTTTCTGATTTTTTGGCCCTTAAATGGTGTAAATTACACACCTTTTGAGATATATCCCTGCCAATTTTTGTCCAAAATTTGGCCTTTTTGAGTGACAAAAAGGTTGGACATGATCCATTTGGAAATGACATATCTAAAAAAAAATAAGCCCATTGTTACTTTTTCCAAATTTAATGTTAAATTATTCACATATCTTTACAATAAATAGAATTCCGATATCGCATATCTTTACAATAAAATAGTCCTATGTAGGGGCACAGAAGGTCACCATCCATTTATTCAATGAGGTGTGTTACAAAATTGGTGTGCTAGCTCCAGGGCCTTTCTATATCATACCCAATCCACCTAAAATACCAGCAATACAGCGACTTAGGATCATAATGAATTAATACAGTTCAGTTCTAAACATATTCTAATGTAAAAATAACCATTACTTTATAGTGGGCTGTCAGCACCAACCAGTTGTAAAGGGGATGGCCCAATTTTTTATGTAATTAAGTTTTTAACATTTTGAGTAGATGACTTCACCCCAAAACCCCATCTGTAAGTCATTTCGCGCTCTATATTGTCAATAACGTTTTGATGTGAGTGCTAAAACGTGATTTTGTAGCCCCATAGAGTACTGTGTAAAATTATATTTGATCGACACAAAATGGGGCACACTTTCGTTATTATCAACTTCCAAACCAATATATATCTTTTAGCCATAAAATTCACAGGTCAAATGAGAAAAATAGTACTTTTTTCTGATACCAAAATTTTGACCACTTCCGGTAATCTGGGGTGGGTCCCTGGGGACGAGGCTAAATTAGCGATCGGGCCATGGCCTTTAGGAGAGGGGTACAGGGGCCGGAATAATAAAATTTGTTGTCATCATAGCTAAAATTGATCGTAGGGATGTGGACTCCATGAAACGGTGTGACAAAATTAAAAGTGTTGGCAATTTGAACAATACGACTGCATTTTCCCTAAAGTGGAAAAGCCATCTATACTGACAGCAAAAACACTAAGAAAACAGTTTTGGTCGTAAAAAAATGTTTTTTTTTTTTTCTTGGTAAAGGAGTTCAGTAAAACTTATTCCCAAAACTAAATAAATATGAATGGTCCGGCTATTTTCCAAGGTGGCTGACATACATTATTGACACCAACGACCTGACATCTTTTATAATATAAACCTAGGAATATGAGTTGTGCGTCAAATTAGATTTTCAAGGTAGCAAGGATCATGAAACCATTTTCAAAACTGTCAGATGAAATAAAATTAAGGAAGTTTCCATAACACACTATCTTCTTCAAGATGGGTCCGACATATAAACGGCAAAAATCCTTTATATCTCATACTATACATCACCTAGATGCGATTTGGTGACAACGTGTCTGTTTTTTTAAGGGTCATGGATTTTAACCGCAATATTTTCAAAATGTCAGGTGAGTTTCAACAAGTCATTTTATCATGGATTCACTCAATGTGACACCCAAAATGTGATACCTGGCCACCTATATGTAGTCAATCCAAACATATATATGTCATGGAATTTTGATATTGATGCCCCTGTAACTCTTTATTATTATTTGTTTCTTTCAGATATGTCAAGAGTAAAATGGCCACGAAATTTTCACACACTTAATTGACCTTGGTCACGTGGGTGTAAACCTGTTGGTATTCAATATTTTTGGGTTTTCGTCCATATGGACCCTAAACGCAGTTAGGAAGTTCCAAGGAGAGTCCTGCGGATCTTGAGTTGGTATTGACAACTACATCAAGCATCTGGGCTATTATATTTACACTTTGAGACATGCAGGCCTGACATACATAACATCTACAACCCGCTTGGGTACTTGTATAGAAATTTAGGTCAGTCTTTGGCAAAACAACGGCCATATGCAAATAAACATCACGTTTATATGCCTCTTTACCATTTTGAAATAGTTTTATCAAACTCCTTGACCCAGAAAAGACTTATTTTGACACCAAATATCTTCATATAGGTTTATATAAAGATAGAAATACCTGTTTTTCTTAGATGAGATGTACACGCCATCTTGAAAAATAAGCCTTGTATATAAATTGTCATGTCTCAGACAATTCTGGCAATTGTATTTGACCTCTAAGCTTGACCCTGACAACATACATTTATGACACTAATTTGTCTATAGTAGCACTGTTACCTTTAAAATGGCGGCCATTTTGGAAATGTTTGTTTGTTTGTTTGTTTGTTCTTTTCTTTAATTTTTGTCATAACGTATTTTTGTGAACTACACTACCCAATGATCGATTTTAAGCTATGATTGCAAATGTAATTATTCTGGCCCTGGTTGATAGAACTCTAAGGCATTTTTCCCTCAACAAACTGCAGCACTATATAATGTTTACTAAGGTTATGATTTTGAACATGTTCATAAAATTACTTTTTATTCCGTGTTTTGGCATGTTTCTCTTTTTCCCTATTGGGATATCATGGAGTTTTTTTATTTGGAGGTGTAGCATTTTAAGGGGAGGTAAAATTTTTTTTTTTGCATTTCTAGTGCCAGATTCCGTTTCTACCAAAAATTGTCTTCATTAAATTCTGAACTTCTATTTACTCATTTTTCCTCCAAACACAGGTCAATCTTTAATTCTGTCATAGGGGCTAGCTTTCATCTAGCTTAAAGGGGACAATTTCATGATCCCCAGCCTCCGGTCCCTCCGACTTACTAAAAATTGAGATTTTTCATATCATCTGAACGTTAGGCTTAATTAGTACTCCATGTGTGCCAATCTTACGTGCAAATTCGGTCGTGTCTGTAAGAAATTTGCAATTTGTATAAGGTCGTGTGTCATATATTGGGTTACATGAATTTGGCGGATTTTGTTACATGTTCCTGTTACCGAATTCATGTTTACATGTCCATATTTTCCCTTTGAATTTTATGGTATCATTAAAAATTTGGTGTCATTTAAAAAGAACTAATGTACTTTTTAGAAATCGCAAAAGAAATTTCATAGCAGATGCACTTCTTAAGACATGTTCATTAATATTCTAATTAAGAGTGGCGGTGAAGGCTAGGGGAGGAGGCGCTACTGGCATTGTTGACATTTGGCTTTTTAACCTCCATATGAAACTCATCTTATTTCTTCTGATCAAACCTAGTTGTGTGTTAAGGTGATAAACATCACTTTTATTTCCTCTTACCATTTGAAAATAGTTTTATCAAACGCTTGACCAGAAATATTTATTTTGACACCAAAATCTCGTATAGGTTGATATAATAAGAAATACACTGTTTCTTAGATGAGATGTCAGCCATCTTAAAATAGGCATGTATATAACATGTCATGTCTCAGACCAATTCTGGCAATTGTCTATTGAACCTCTAAGCTTGACCCTGACACAGTACATTTTTGAACTACTCGATTTTGCTATAGTAGCAATGTGACCTTAAACTGGCGGCCATTTTGGGAAAATGTTGCCTTATGCAAATGGCCATCACTTTTAATTTTTGTCATCACATATGTTCGTTTGAACTACAATACCCAATGATCGATTTTAGCGATGATTGCACCGGTATTATTCTGGGATCCTGGTTGATAACATCTAAGGCCATTGTTCACCTCATGCTGCAGCACTATTATTATGTTTACTATGGTTATGATTTGACAGGTTCGTACAATTAGTGTTATTCCGTGTTTGCGCATGTTGTCTCTTGTTTCCCTTTGGAATTCATGGAGGTTTTTATTTTGAGGTGTTAGCTTTTAAGGGAGGTTAATTGTGATTTCTATGCCAAGATCAGGTTCTACAAAAAAATGTTTTTCATTAAAAATTCTTGAACTTCACTTTTTACTCTTTGTCCTCCAAACACAAGTCAGATCGGAATGCTGTATAGGGGCTTTAGGCTCGCACTAGCTTAAAGGGGCATTTCATTGATCCACAGCCTCGTCCCCGACTTACTTAAAAAAAAGTTGAAGGATTTTCATTAATCTGAACCGTAGGTTAACAGTTAGTAAGCCATGTGTACCAAATTTACGTGCAAATTCGGTCGTTGTCTGTAAGAAATTTGCAATTTTGTATAAGGTCGTTTGTGGGTCATTATTGGACATGATTTGGCGGAGTTGTTAAATTTTTCTGTTACCAAGTCATGTTTAACATGTAATATTACTTTGAATTATGTCTCAGTATGAAATTTGTGCATTTGAAAGAAGAAAGAATAGATGTTACTTTTTAGAAATGCCAAAAAGGAAATTTTCATAGCAGATGCACTTCTTCCAGAAGGTTAATTAATATTTATAATTAAAGAGTGGCGGGGGGTAGGGATAGGGAGGAGGCGGCACTGGCCTGTGACATTTGGCCTTTTAACATCACATATGTCCCCCCCCCTTCTGCAAACTTAAATCTTGATTTCTTCTGATAAAAAGTTGTATTAAGGATAAATATAATTAGGATTGGCTAATGTTAATTAAAAGGACTTGTTAATTTCCCGAATTGCTTTTAAACGAACATAATAATGGTCTGCCGAATGCGGAGCCAAATTAAAAAAAAAGAGGGGAAGGAATCTCACATTTTCGTACAAAATAACGTTTCAGAATTTAAATGTGATAAATATGCATGAATCATCACTCTCAGATTATATTTAAATGTTGGACCACTTTCCATAACCCTAAAGCGGCCGAGAGGAAAGAGAGGCACACGGAAAAAAAGTTGGGAAAGGTACGGACGTCACAGTTGCTGTCGGTACCGTGGAAAAATGATGTTCGGGCTTCTGGGCCGCTCAACACTTATTTTTGGCTCGCGCAAGACTCTCATTGGCTATCATTGCATCTGGGCCGGTCTCCCGGAAAATGAAGCGATGTTTTTCGGTGCACCTGGGCCGTCTTCCCGGAAAATGAAGCGAGTTTTCGTGCATCTGGGCCGCTTCGGGAAAAAGGGGACGCGATTTTTTTGTTGATTGGGCCGTTATAGACTGGAAATGATGCGATGATTTCAATGCAGTGCGGACGGTTTGCCCGCAGAAGGCGCAATGCTTTTATCAGGCGGGTGACACTGTACAACTGCCTAGCCAATTTCGATTTCGTGGTGATAGCGCCAACCATTTTCGATGAAGCTATGGGGGTTAATTATGACTAAACGTCTTCATGACGTAAACCGGAGCATGACGTAGTGTAATAGTGCCACGCACGAATCGAGTCGAATTAATAGCGCACTCACGAGGGAAAACTATAAGCTACAAATTTTCATGCAGATACAGTGTGCAAGTAGTTACGCATCCCTTATGTATTTATTATTTATTTATTTATTACCTGTTTGTATTGCATTTAGCGAGGTTTTCTCGTTGCATCTGGGACGTATTCCGTAAATGGCGCGATGTTTTTCGTTGCTATGGGCCGTCTTCCGGGAAAAAAACTGGCGCGGGTGTTTTTCGTTGCATTTTGAGGCCCTTTATGACTTTACGCTACTTATTCTGTGCCGGGAAAAACGGCCGAGAGGCCAAGAAAGCAAATTTGGCTCTCGTTGCAATCTGGGCCGTTGTTAAAAAATAACAATAGATGCCTTTCGTTGCATTTGGGGTCGGACGGCCAGAAACGACCCGGGTCCGTGGTTAGGGTTTAATGTATGTTTATTTAAACTTATCAATAAGTGATATCAAAGTACAGCTACATGGACTTCCTGACTGAAACATAAATTACCGGTAGTTCATATAGTCCTATGGAACAAGCAGCTATTCAAAATGTGTGGGACAGGTAATCAAAATAATAGCAGAATTAGCATTCATATTAGAAAATACATTCGGCCTGTTTCTAAAAAACTGGGTAAGCAAACTTGTGGCACCAGGGGTCCATTTTGTAAACTGATAAAAACTTTTTGTTGGTTTATTCTGAAGACTCGGACTCGAGATTGTAGATTTTTAGGGTCCGGAGCTTAGCTTAATTTGTGTAACTACCAAAATTATTTATATTTCATTTTGTTGATAAAATACAGTAGTTAAGGAAAACATATGGATTTGTTCTAGGGTTTCTAAAGTGGTTATGCACATTAAATTAATTGTTTTGCTTTTGGTATTGAAAGTACTGGCGTATACCCTTATCTGTCCACATATGCGACATTGAGGCAGATCAAGTTTTAAACTTTTATGCTTCCATTTTATGCGTTTTAAGGCCAAAAATAGGGGGGACTCATGTGGAAAAAGTGTTTATACAAAGAATAAATAATATAAAAGCCAGCACCCACTAATTTTTCTGAACTACTATCAATGTATGGGACAACCACACCCGCCCAATTGGAGCCACGTTTGTCCATTATAGCCAAAAAAAAACTGGGTTAATTGGTTAAATGGCGTGGAAGTGGACTGTGAAAGGAAAACGGAAAGTTGTACTAAAGAAGATATGTGCGTAGTACGTTACTAACACTAACGCAGGTCGATCCGAGATGCAATGCGAGCCAACGAAAGTTGGTTGTTGAGGTACGGTCGGAAAACGGAAAATGTTTAGTTGCAATTGGGCATGGGCCGTAAAAAACATTTTTGGTCGCGCAAATGACTCTCATTGGATCTCATTGCATCTGGGCAGTTTACCGGTGCAAAGACGCGATGTTTTTCGTTGCACATGGGCCGTCTTCCCGGAAAATGAAAGCGCTGGTTGTCGTTGATTGGGCCGTCTTACGGGGGAAAAAAATGACGCGGAGTTGCGTGGCACTGGGCGGGCAGTGTTATTGACTGGAAATGATGAGATGCTTTTCGCTGATTCGGACGGTTGGCCCGAAGAAGGCGCAATGCTTTTCATCATTAGGGGGGGCGTGGGACACTGTACACAATGCTCATTGACAATTTCGATTTCGTGGTGATAGCGCACCATTTTCGGATAAGCTATTGGGTATATTATGCATAAAGTTTTCATGACGTAAACGGGAGCATGACGTAGCATAATAGCGCCACGCAGGGGACTATATGTAGCGTAATAGCGCCATCACGGACTGGCGACATAAGCTAACAAATTCATGAGTACGCATAACTTCGTTATTTATTTATTTTATTTATTGACACCTGTTTTTATTGCATTTTTTTACGCGATTGTTTGTGGTGGGTTGCGTTGCACATGGGCCGTCTTACGGGTAAATGACGCGATTTGTTTTCGTTGCATCTGGGCGTCTTCCGGGAAAAGACTGCGATGTTATTCGTTGCATATGGGCCGTCTTCAGGGAACAGAAAAGGCGCGATGTGTTTTCTTTGCATCTGGGCCGTGATGACTACGTACTAATTCGTGTGCGGGAAAAAACGGCCGAGATGCAAGTAGAAGCAAGCGTTGGTCTCGTGGCATTCTGGGGGACCGTTTTAAACATAAAAATCGATGGCTTCGTTGCCGTTGGGCCGTCGGCCGGCACCCAAACGCCGGTCAGGGGTAGGGTTAATACTTAAACTGCTGCGTGACGGCTACTTCCAAGTAGGTCCTTAATACCTGCCCCAATCATAAAAAACTACCAGTATTGACCTCCTTGCATTCTATTTCCAAAAGGGCTGTTCCATTTAACATCGAATTTGTTTGCTTACTTGGCAGGAAGTGCATGTAAACGGAAATTGCCCTTAACAAACCACACTCCTTGAGGAAAATAATTGTCCATCACCTTTCCCATAGCATAAGCTGATAAAACATGACTATAAAATTCAAAGCAGAGCTCTATTAATTTTAGAGCTTATAGTAGCACAATGGGCAGGAGTCACAAAGTGGATAGGGCCTGGACAGGGTGAACGAAAAATCCGATTTGGTGAGGCAAAGCTATTTGACCATCATTACCTTAAAGGTTTGCACCATGTGATAGAGGACTGAAGAGTTGTATAATCCTAAAACAATTACCAGAAACGCCGTAAATCCCCAACTAAGTTTAGACAATCCCAAACAATGGCCGGGATGTGACGAATTGTGAACGGAACAGATTGTGACAAAGATATTCAAATCGCTCCAAAATCTAGTTTTCAAACCAGGGAATAACTTTGGCATAATGATTTGCAGGTGTTTAGCTGTATTGGCATAAAAATCATCAATGACATCAATTTTGCTCTTGTTAGGACAGGGCAGAAAAATTGTACAAATGTGAACGGAAAATAACACGTCCTGCCACTCGTTTTGACAGGGTTCAAAGTACTTAACAGGCTTACCAAAATTTGGGTCTTACTTGTTTAAGAAAGACTAATAAATATCTCAAAAAATTAAAAAACAACTATGATGGAATCAACAGGGTTATAGTGGCAAAACTGAAAAACAAAATACATGTTTGTAGGCGTTGACAAAAAATTGTACCAGGATTTGACCATTGGACTGGCTTATCTCTGAAAATACAAAGAGAAGGACTTCGGTAAGATAGGGATTGGTGGGCCCTGTATGGGATATAAGCTAAAAATACCACAATGCTCTGTTAGGCCCTTCCTCTTTTTACACACATAGTCCCGAAGTCAAAACAGCAAAAAGTTGCATTCTATCCTATGAAAACAGGCCATTCATAAATTTTTGATAAATGCCTAATAGGCCGAATTACCATTCAATGTCAACTTGTGTTCAAAACAACACCTGTACACACATATGGGCAAACACCCTGTTAAGTCGTTTAGGAGGGGAAGACTCCAATTGTATTAGTTCTTGATGTCTCATGAAGGTAGTCAACAATGAACTCTGCTACACAGAGCCCTAAGTTTGAAAATATTTCAACTCATACGAGAACTCGTAGCATGTGTAGATTATGGCTATTAACCTGAGGATAATATTATATGTAACCTGCTCCCACAAAACCAGGACATGGTCGCCAGAGTACTTTAGGAGAAAAAAAGATCAATATAACTGTGTAAATCAATAGAAAACAATCAAGAATTTCAAGGCATATAATGATTTTTTGATGGGACCCAAAAGGAATGCAATGTTTACATGTTCTAATCATTTTAAAGCGACTTTCTCAGCATTTTCAAATATTTGCACATTATCAAAATGAAAAATTTTCCGACTTTTCCGGGTATTCGGGGGAGCACGGTCACATATGTAACACAATGGGACACCCTTGATATGATGAATTCACTTGACAGGTATTGTTGAACTTTGTTTTAATGTAGGAGGTAATTTTTTAAATTTCATTCAAAAGATTAAAAATTGATAAATTGGTAATAGTTCGGTACTTTGTTCAATATAGACTAAAATCAGTTAATGAATTGCATGTGGAGCACCCCTGTATGATGGAAGGCGTGATGTTTAATGTTCCAATACTGGATGAAATTAATCATGACTTGTTACTTGTGCTTAGTTTAAGGTGATTCAGAGAGTTTAACAACTGGAATGACATTTGCTACATAGATATGCATAAAACTTTTAACAATTTGAATACCCCAGTATATTTGTAATGAGGCAGCACTCCTATAAACTATGCTGTGATACACAATCTGGAGATAGTCATGAGTACTTCAGCAATACACGTAGTCAGTTAAACCTTTTGACATCCTTATGAAAATAGAGGCAGTTGAAGTAGTTAAACGTTGTATGGTTTTTTTGGGCATGCACCCTAATATACTGAACACACCATGAGAATGACCTTGAAACAATGTGTAACGATATTCAGAAGATATTACTTTCCTACTTGCTAGGGGGTGACAGTTTGAAGGCTTAGACTCTTGGAAAGTGATGCAAATCCCATAGCATCGTTGTTGCTAATTTGACATGGTGTAACAATTTTTCCTTTTGCCCCATATATGACACAACGACCAAAAGTTGTCCATAAACGGACAGGAATTTATAGCACAGTGGCCCTATGGAAACCGTGGTAAACAAGCATTTGTATAACACACAACGCAAAGCGGGATTCAGCTAAAAAATGTGAATAAGCTTTCTAAAGGGATAGCTAGGGCAATGATAAAACAAGAAGTGGCTTAGACATCACAAAATCCCCTTTAAGGTGGGTCGCTTAAAGAGAATCTCGCACATTTGACAAATAGTGGCACAATCATGATTTTCAAAATTGCTATTTGCATGGTTGGTAAGCTTTTTCGTAAATTAGCATACCTTGAAAATCGTTTAAGGACCAAATCAGCAGCATTATGGGTAAACAGAACAATTTTTAATAACTTCTGCTAATATTCATGCAGACGATGGACAATGGCAGTTTAACATCAAGAAAAAACATAGACCAGAGCCTGATCCCATGGCATTATGAACCAGTGACCCATCTGTGACGTTGGTGGTCAAGACGGGGCAGTCAAATTGCATGAAAATTTTGCAGATTATTGTTTGACTGTCGCACATTTCGCAATGTTACCACAGATTGTTTTTTCTGCTATCATATCTTAAAGCTCATGCCCCAGTCAAGTAAATTTGGCTATGCTGGCACACAAGATTGTACAAAAGTAAGGTAAAATAAACTTTTTGCGGTTTAAGGAATTGTTAAAACGCAAATACCCAAATCAATTTTTGAGCATAAAACAAGCATTCTCTCAACATAGAAACATGATTTCTGGTGTCAAAATGTCGAAAGCCAAATTACATACCTTTAAACCAAACGTGTGCTGCTGTTTTTTAAATTTGGTATTTTGGCGAAATCAAAGTGTATTCCCAAAAAACCTCTTTGACTTCCTGTAGTTATAAATTTTAACAAATTTGATCACCCTGTATATGTAATCAGGCAGCACCTATAACTACTGTGTGATACACAATCTTGGAGATATTAATGAGTACTTCCAATACACATAAGTCAGTAAAACCTTTTGCACCATCTTTATGAAAATAGAGGCAGTTGAAGTAGTTAATAATTTGTATTGTTTTCTTTGGGCATCACCCTATATATTATGAACACACCCTGAATAATGACCTTGAAACAATGTTAAATATATTCCTTAGTTTATACCCTTTCAGAATATATACTTTTCCCTACCTGCTATGTACAGTTTTTAAGCTATGACTCTTGAAAGTGAAAATCCCATAGTTTTTGCTAATTTTGCATGTGTAACAATTTTTGCCCCAATATATGACACACGACCATAAATTCTGTCCATAAACGGACAGAAATTATAGCACAGTGGCCTATGGAACCGTGGGAAACAAGCATTTGCTCATAACACAAAACCGCAAGTCGGGATCAGCTAAAAACTTGTGAATAAGCTTTTCTCAAGGATATCTAGTGAGCAATGAATAAAACAGAAGGTGCTAGAATCACGAAATGCACCTTTAAGGTGGGTGCTAAAGAGACTCTAGCACATTTGAAAAATAGTGCACACTCATGATTTTTCAAAATTGCTATTTTTGCATGGTTGTAAGCTTTTATTAAATTACCCCTCACCTGAAATGTTTAAGACCAAATCAGCGCCCTTATGGGTAAACAGAACAATTTTTATAACTAATGTCGCTAATTTATTCAGCAGACGATGGAAATGGCATTTAACACAAGAAAAACATACACCAGAGCCTGATTCCCATGGCATGAACCATGTTTGACCCATCTGTGACCTTTGTGGTCACAGACGGGTCAAATTTTGCATGAAATTTTGCATGATTATTGTATTTCTAATGTCGCACATTCAAATGTTAACACAGATTTTCTGATATCATATTAAAGCTCTGCCACAGTAAATTTGGAATCTGCTTGCACACAAGATGTCCAAAAGTAGTGTAAAATAAACTTTTTTGCCGTTTAATGAATTTTTCAAAGAAAATACCCCAAAATCAATTTTTGAGCATAAAACAAGCATTTTTCAACATAGAAACATGATTCTGGTGTCAAATGAAAGCAAATTACATACCTAAACCAAATGTGTGCTGATTTTTTTTAACATTTTGTATTTTGGCGAAATCAAAATTTTACCCAAAAAACCTATTTGACTATTGTATTTATAATTTTGCACATTCAAATGCTGACATAGATTTTATGATGTCATATTGAAACCCTGACGCAGTAAATTTGGAATCTGCTTGTGCCTGGGCACAAAAAAATGTGCAAAAGTAGTGTAAAAATTCTTTTTACCATTTCAGAGACTTTTTTTCAAAAAATACCCCCAAAAAAATTTCAGAGCATAAAACAAGCATTTGGGCCATTCTTCTGAAAGTCACACATGTGACCTAACTTTATTTGCCCTCCATGACAAAACAACCAATTATTCTACGTTCTTTAAAGCAATAACAGCACATTTTTTGAAGAGCACTTCCAATTTTCAAAATTAGATATTTTTGCACAGTTATGTTGGTAAATTGTCTAGGAAACTACACCTGCGAACGAGTATGCTCAAAACTGTGTATTTATCATAAAATAAGCGATTTTGTAATCAGAATTGGGAACCCAGATTGTACTTGCATTGCGGAGTTACATAAGTTCAAAGTTTGTTGGTCTTTGTAGAAAGTGGCCAATTAAAGTGAACAAGAATGTGAAGTGCTATCTTTGAGGCACCATATTAAAAAAACAGTGACCGGCACTGTCATTGTGCGATCACTGTCATCGTGCGATTGACCAAGTAGTCTCAGACGTCACATGTTGGAAGTTACCATGCCAAAACAGGGGTCGTCGCCCCTTTAACTACATTGATGTGATTGCTCGAGACATCCAGCAGGATCCATCTGACATCCCCAACCTAATGACAAACAGGGACATTTGGCGCTACATGGTGAACAGCATCTCGGCTGTGGCCATTAGTTAGTTAGTTATTTAAAAAAATACATAGATTTATAACTTAATTTTTGCTGTGTGCATTAACCTTTTGATATAGAAAGGGTTTTTATGGGAAAAATAAATTATACTTTTTTATGTTTTTGTAATTTAATATTAAAGGGTCGAAAATGGCCCCTCAAGTTGTGTTCAACCATTTTTGCAATTTTCAAAGGCATGTCCTGTAATAAATTCCCATCCAATTTTCATGAATGCTGTGTAAATGCGGAGTTTGACCACATATACTATTACCAACGTAAAAAAAAATCAAATTTCCAACAAAACCCCCCTTGATGGGACAGACCCCCCAAAGGTCCAGCCAGAAACTGGCCTAAAAAAGGCCTCCATTCAAGGGGCAAAATTTCAGTATGGCTGAGGTGATACTTCCGCAACTCCGCAATGCAAGTGAATTTGAATTTTTAATTTTGACATTCTTCTTGAACCCTTGCCCCCCCCCCGTCGCCCAGCCCCCCAAAATAACTGACCTTTTGTACATTGTCTATGGAGAAGGACCCAAATTTGCCCCCTCAAAAAAAGCCTCGGCACCCCTTCAGCCCCCCCATTTGCAAAGGTCTGGTTACGCCACTGCGTAGTACTGGGATGAATTCAGTATTCTGCCACCACATCTTTCAACATGTTGAGGTTAGTTCGCAATGCAACCCTAAATGTACAATCAAATCAGATGCATTCTTTAATCGGAATGAAGTTTTCGTTACGGACCACTAGGTTTGCTGAACAGTGTATTTAAAAATGTGTAGCCCTACCAGTAGATTTCCTGAATTCATAATACAACTCAGATAAAATTACTTACCCCCAAGTTGTTGTTATGTCCTTATAATACAAATCATCGACAGTGATTTGCAAAAAAAAACCCTTACAAATAAACAAAATCCATTACAACATATGATATTGAGTAATGGCACTGGTATTGTTGCTTTCATCACTATTGTGGAACTATAAATTTATATGGATGGATTTCCCATGAATTTTGTACCGTACCTCAGAAGTAGGCTAATTATGGATTTTATGCAACTCTTATGAAGACCTTTTCAGGTGTGTGGGTCTTCTTCTTCTTAATAGCATGTCCACAACTCATTGGTAATGGCTTGTGGTGATGTCAGGATTTATTCAACTGAGTATGCTGATCCAGCCGGTGTTCTGATTATAAGCGGGCATCTCCTAACATGGCCCGCTTTGAGACTGGGGCAGATTGGGAACAGTCAGGGGTTTTACACCCTTATTCGACACTGACTGCGATGTGCATGTACAGTTTAGTCCCAATCAGAGGCGTCGGAACCGGTACGGATGGTACGGATGTGTCCGTACCACTTTTTTGCTAAAAAAAAAGGAAAAAGAAAAAAAAAAGAAAGGGAAGAGAGAAATGAACATGGTGATTTTTTTTCGGTTTATCATTCTCTTTAAGTCCATTTTCTTCGTCTCCACAACATGCTACACGTAGGCCTACGGTCCAATCTCTTTTCTGACCGCATTACGCCTACAAATTTTGCATATAATCTTACCTGATTTCCAAACAATAAGCTTCACGAGTTGCTTTTACTAAACATTCTTCCAACTTTACCACCAATATATCCAAAATAAGTGCCCAAATATACCATACCATATACGAATACTGGTCAGATAAACCACCAACGAAACGTCACTCCTATTAACTTTCGGAATCGATATGCATTCAAATCCGGCGATTTTGCTAAAATAATACTCCCACAAGCCGCTATGTTCATCAATAGTGCACAGGGTGAACCGCATGTAATAACCTTTTTCCATACGGGCCTTTCGTTAAACTCTGGCAATACGAAATGGACTTTGGTCACCGTCCTGGAATTTTTAAGTCTTCAATTCTGATTTTAAATTTAACATCCTGAAAGAGTTTTTGAAATATTGAGAGACTATCCTGTTTTTGCTAACACTCTAAGGAATACTTCCAAAGCAAAATTATGTAATTTATTTATTTTAGTAGAGTGTAAATATGATTATGTGACACAAACTTTTGGTCGTTCCGATACATATCATTTTGGCCTGACTCCTACTCCGCCTCTGATTACGTTTAATGGCATAATGATTTTTACATATGGAGGGAGTTCATGCCTCAGCAGGGACTAATGTACATTTGTGACTCTCTGTACATAGACCTGACGGTTGTACGTCCCCTCCGAAGACGGGATGCTTTTCATGATTCTTTGCCCAATTCCAAGTAAACCATGAGGATAGCGTTAATCTGTTCTTTAATATAGCTCGTAATGCAGTATTAAATCCAAGGGAATTGAGCACCCGAATAATCCCAGCTAGCAATCCCCCCACTGTATTACGAACCTGGGATTTTTTGGTAAATTTAACACCCACAGGCAAGCACCCTAACCGCTAGGCCACCTTCTCCCAACTTGTGTGGGTGCAAAAGGTTTACATTACAAGTGAGGATATATTAAAACAGTTTATTAGCTCCGATTAATTTGCAATTTTTTTTTTTTTCTTCATCTGGAGGCTATTCAATTTCAACAGCGCACGCTACAGCCCATGCAGGTTTTTATTTGTAACGAACGGAACGCTTTTCTACCTACCGTGAATGCGAGTACACCCATAATCTAGGGCATATGAAAACGTTCACACTACGGTAGAAAGTTCTTTAGAATACTAGTGAGGCTGCCGAAATTCATGGGGTGATGGTACAATCATGACACTCAATCATTATACTTATACTAACTTCACATTCACATTCACTCATAACATTCACTCATGCCACGGCCCATGCACCAAAGTTTTCCTTCAAATTCTTGGCTCCTATATAATATACTTAATACTGCACTCACAACAGATGAATCGCTTCGCAGAACGTGAACCCGGGCTGAACGTACGTCATCATGACAATTTTACCTTCCTTTGTTTTTCTGGGAATTCACTCCGGATAACCCGGAATTGAACCACAACACGCATGCGCATCATAGTCATCGTGCTGTTCTAAGAAATCTGAAAGACAACCTGTTGTTCTTCTACTGGAGCAAAGTAGAGCGCATGCGCGAACCGGGATTTCAAGTAAATTGCCGGAGCTAAAACGAAATCCCCTGAGAATAGCCAAATAGTATTCCCTGTTAGAATAACGACATTGTTCAATCAAATAGCTAAACGGGTCGAGATACCCGGAGAGGATACCCCGGAGAAATACTCAAGATTATCCAACAAGGCATAATGATTCCCATACCTTAACCCGAAAGCCTGCCGAATCATCTAATTTTGTTTTTGCTAATCCGAAGCATCGAAAAAAATCATCAAAATTCCTATTTTATTAGGCCTATTTTTTGTTTACTGCATGGATCCCGGGCATGGATATTGCGAACTAACCTGCAAGTGCATGTTTCTTGAAAACCCGCGTATTAAAGACAGGCGGGTTTACCTTTTATATCTGATTCTTTAATTTTCTATAGGCCCTACGTGCGGTGAATCAAAATTCCAACTTGCCATCAAAAAGCCCTTTACCGGGTGAATTCCCAGATTTTTTCAAGCGCCGATATTGTGCACTCTTGATCAACATTTTTGACCTCAAAAAAAACCATCATTGCTCTTTTTGTTAAATTTGTACTGGTGTAACCACAATGAGCTGTTTATGTAAATTATGAGACGCCCATCGCTGTATATGTCCCTAATTTACACGGAGACGTATGGACAAATTTCCCAAAGTAGGTACGCGGTTACATGGACCCCGGGGCATTATGGACCCCCTTTGTAAAACTTCAAATGGGGATGGTAGGAAGTGTTCCTCCTTGTGGCTAACTTGGAGAAAAGAACATAATTTGAGTGACAACATGACCTCAGTTATTAACGGAGGTAGTGTCGTTAAAGTTAGAAGGATATTTAAATTAACATTTTCCAACCACGTTTTTTCTTCTTTAATGTCATGATGCTTCAACGCGGGAAAGTGGAATACAAATGCGTGTTCCGATCGTCTTTGGGAATGGATCCCCTGATTTACCCCGAATTAGTATCGATTTGATATTAGATGAAAAGGCCGTATTTTTTCATTCTTCCCTTGTTCTGAATTTTTGAGCCCTCAAATCCATTTCATTCCCAAGATCTAAACAAAAGACTGCCGTTTTAGTGGTTTGACCATCAATATTAGACAGTATTGAATAGGGCTTTGCAAATGCATTAGTGCGTCTACAATCAAAACCACAAGTTTTGTGTTCCCCGCGTACTTGATGGGTGTAGTGGCAAGCAAGTTGCAGCTCTGTTAATAAACTGTTAAAATTTCCGTAATTTAAGGAAACAATTTTCCGTAAATTTAACTGACAAATCGTTTTTCGAAAACATAAAAAATAAAAAACACAAAACATAAAATTTTTTTTTTAAAAATGTTTAATTTACGTACAATCATTTCAAATTCTGCAAGCAATATTTCCGGACTTTTTTTTTTTTTTGGTTCCGTAATTTTTTAAATTACGGGAAATTCTGTTAAAATAACATTTTTAAAAAAAAAAAAAAAAAAAAAAAAAAATTTACTGTTTAAAGTTCCTTTAATTGACAGAAATTTCTGTAAATTACCCTAAAAATGGACTGGAAATACCTGCCTGGCCAAAAAATGTCCGTAAATTTAACGGACATTTTTTTAACAGTGTAAAACACAACACACATAAATCGAACAAGCACCTTAAGCAATAAGTTTACGGATTTAAAGTTGTTTAGGGGTCAAAGCTTGCCAGCACCATTCCCTGGCATGATGTTTTCTGTCTTTCTTCCTTTTCGAATAAATGGATGAAACATTGACAAAGTTAAGTTGAACACGCACTATAAGCTCAAGGATCTATTTATTATGTGGATGAAGAAAGTTTTGCGCTTACTTCCACTCAAAAGACTTCTTCCGAATAAATCGGAGAGGTGGTAACACCTTCCACCGCGAAAGAACAATATTACATGTTTCTGCACTTCCAGATGAAAAGGAATCTGAAGTGTTTTTTCTACGCCGCACACCGGGCCGGTTATTGAATAGCTTTAGCTCTAGCGTCTAGTGTATCTATGGTTCACTTGAATATTAGGGGGAATAAATTGAGTGACATTTGATTCATTTTCAAGAAAATGTGCAAGTTTTATTTGGGGCAACAGATAGTTAATGATTTGTACTAATTGAGTTATGATTACGCTTGGTTTTGCTCGCCTCCCGTGATAGGGATTACGAATCGACAGCGCAGAAGGGCATGGCCCATACCTATATGTCTGTCTATAAAACCTTGTAAAACTTTTTAACGACGTTTTGGCTTGGTTCTGGGTTCGTCCCTACATCTTTGTCTTATAAACCTTTAAAACGTGTTTAGAACGTCCCATGTCATATTATAGGGGTTGTTCGGGTAACATATTTATCGATATCCTGATTGGAACTCTAATCTACCAAACGTAATAAAATGTCCTAATAAAGTTTGCAACATACAAAACAACATATAGAAAAACGAATCGCAATAATTCGTATACCTTTCCTACGGTCTGTTTTGTTTGTTTAAAAAAAGAGAGGCCATGGCGTTATTTATCGCAACGTGCATTCTTGTCACGCACATGTGGTGGTCTAATTTCACTGGTAATGAAATGGGGGTCACTTAATAGGGTCACTCACTTTTGCCCTAACTCTTATTTGATGCGCTTGTTCCCCTGAGCATTTTGTGCACCATTTTGTCAAAATCGGCCAAAAAATGAGAAGGGGTGCATGCCCGCCCAAAAATCCAAATTTTGAAGGGGGTCGAAGAGGTCTGGAAAATGATATTTGTCGTTACTGGAATTACCACCTTACCACATTTTTTGCAATGTTAGGATTAATTTTTATGTTTTTGGGTCAAGGACTCCATTTTGATGAATTTTTTTCAGCACCATAGCTCTTTTTTCGTTTGGTCACAGGGCCAGTTTTTATAATTTGGCAATGTCTCTATTGGAAAACATAGGGTGCAAAAGTTGCGTTGACCTACACACAAACCTATGGGCAATGGCACAAAATTGCGTATTAGGATTCCAAATTAACTGGCTGACACCAGCGAACCGTTTAGGTTTGAAGAGCTCAAATTTCTCGAGTATGTACTATAAATTAATTACTTCAGGATGATCTTTCAATGATGGGAAATAAGAAAGCGCATCTTCCTTTTAATGGCAAAAACGGCCCCATAGCTGTAATTAACAATAAAAATGGCCATTTTTTACGAACGCGGTAGATCTGACACTGCTGGAACATGGACAAATGTATTGTTTGAGACCTCAAATACATCTGTTTAGATCCAAAATGGCTAAAATGTCATATATAATTACAGTACTTGACAAATTTATCATTTTCATCATAACCCTCTTCAGACACCCCCCCCCCCCCCAATCACGATTTTTGGGCGGCACCTTCTCAGTTTTTTTGACCGATTTTGACAATTTGTGGTCAAAATGCTCAGGAGATAAAGCCTGCATCAAATAAGAGTTTAGGACCAAAATGATCTGAAATATCATCATTGTTCTCCCCCTGTATAGCCCACCCTACTTTTATGCCCTAGTAAAAATTTTAGCCTCTGGAAAGTTCCTCCAGCAGCAGGAAATATGAACTCCAGAGTAGAAAGACAAAGGTTACAGAGTATTCCAGAGCCAGTCCTAGGCCAGTCCCTGACAAAAAAAATTTCTTGGAATTGAACATATTAACCATAGAACACTCGGGACTAGTGCATTCAAGAAGTTTGTTGCTGGAACGACAAGTGATATCATCTTGAACCATAGCATAATTACCTTAAAGTAATCTTTTTACATCACATACCGTCTTAATTATCTTAAGTATGAATTACAAGTTGCTAGAATAGTAAAGCACTGCACATCATAGAAGGCTTAGGTACCCAAGAAAAGAATAGAAAGTGAGCCCTCTCTTATTTACAACACATCTTAACATGCTAGGAAGGTAGACCCCATGTTACTAACTATAACTGTGGCAACTATATTTGGAAGGGGTTAATCCCCTCTAGAAAATGTTGAATTGTCAACATTTGACAAACGATTCACAATTTCGCTTTAAGTCAGCTCATGACGTAGAGATGCAGTTGAATCAATAGGGGAAATTTTCCAGTCGGGTCCCCGCCAGAGGGGCAAAATTTTGTAAGTCGTCCCAGTGATAATCTCCTTTAAGTTGCTTACTACTTGACAAGTAGCGCATGAAAGTGCCAACTTGCCCAATTGTAGGTTGACATTCCTCAAAGGGATGAACATGCAGATTTGTCCTCTCGTCCCCGCGTTTTTTCGACACGGGGTGGGGGAGGAATCCCCCACAAACCCTTACAACAAGTGGACAAGTAGGACAAAAATAACTCTCTAAGTTGACCGCACTGACAGTTTTCCAGCACCCAATTACAAGCCAGTTATTAAAAGTCAGTCAAAGCCAGTACACTGCTAAACAGAATATTTGGACACTTGACCTCTGCAAATAAGCAGTTCTTTAAATCAATATCTTCGGTACACTGAACTCGCCAAAGAGGGTCAGCAACATACCAAACATGATACCAATACTTTTGGCCTAATATGGTATACATGGTGTTGCTGTGACAAGTGCAGAGTGTGCCAACTAATTCTTAAAATTTAACATTCTAACCCAACACAAGACTTGACACTAGTATTAGTAAATGGAGAAGTTGGTAACTTAAAAAGTTAAGTTTTATCAGTTTTCCACTTTGGGGCTAGTTGAAGAACTAAGATTAAAATATTGGATGGACCTGTCCATTAATATGCAGGAATAGATTCTTATGTTGAGATTAAATAAACTTTGATTAAATTCATAAAATGGTACTCATTGGCAAGGGGATGTGTAATCCCCTACAGAAATGATCTTAAAGGCTGATTCAGGAGATTTTGTGAAATATAATTTTTTTTGTATAGTAATTAAAATTAGTTATGTAAACTAGATAGCAACCTAAATGCTTAATTCCAAAGTCAAAGATGATCGGATTTGTCGTTATCATGCCGTCACTTTTGCACCGAGTACATTCCAAGCATCTGTGTATAACAAAACTCCAGATCCCGAATTTTCTAACGAAGTTTTCATTTTTCTATAAAAAAATTGAAAGGACAATCATATTTGGCTTAGTTTAGTTCATTCACACCAGTAATTAGTGTATACGGACAAGCTTTATGTATATGCAAAAGAAACAGGATTTGTTTTGAAAAATGAGTCAACCCCTCTCGGAAATCTCTGAATCATCCTTTAATCGTTGTCTCGCGCCGTTTGGGTTTGGGCATGCTCAACAATCAATACATAAAGGAGCCGAAAAATCCTGGAACCACCCAAGATCCGTCCACAATGTCATATTTATTTAAAAAACATATTTTGACTATTTGAAAAAGTAGCTGAGTTTAGTTCCAAGTAATGCTCACCGATCAGTGAAACATAAAGGAGCCGATAACATCAGACCACCCGAAACAACCTGCGAACTGTCCAAAGTGTCCACTTTTGTTTGAACAATATTATTTTGCCATTTTGGAGACCAAATAGCCAATTTGGGGGTGGGTTTCAGAGCAATGCTCACTAGCCATTTGGCAATATAACAGAACTGAAAACATGCATAAACCACCAAAACCGATTGAAGTTTCCACTTCTTAAATTTAAAAAAAAAACATGATTCTGACTATTTTTTTGAACCAATCGAACGATTGGGTCCCAGGTAATGCTACACCGAGCATTTGATCGACGAAGGGGCTGAAACCCAGAACCTTCCATAAACCACCCGGAAATCACTAAAGTGTGTCCATATGTTTTGGTTGGACATTCTGGACCAAAATAGCAAATTTGGGGACCCAGGCAAAGGAACCAAAACCGGGAACCACTCGAAACCCCATGAGGGAACCCACAAAACTGTCCATTGTTCTTTTAAAAAAATGATTATTTTGATTTTTTTTCAAACAAACTACATTTTCTGTACCAGGTATGCTCATAAATCAACCACTGAATCCACAAAGGAGCGAAAACACGGGCACCATCCTGAAAACCAGCCCCAAGGGTCCCCTTTGGAACGAAATGATCCAGGCAATGCTCACAGCCCATTGATGCACAAAGGACCGAAAACAACCGGGAACCCATACGGATCCATCCAATGTCCAACTTTTGTTTAAAAAAACTATTATTCTTTTAGAACTATTTTGAACAAACAGCTTTATTTTAGGTCCAGGTAATGCTCACCAATAATTGACAACATAAGGAGTCATCATAAATCAGAACCAGCCAAAACACCTGGGACGTCCAAGTGTCCCTTTTGTTTAAAAATATTATTTTGACCATTTTGGCACATACTAGCCAATTTGGGGTGATTCAGGCAATGCTCAACTAGCGCATTAAAATATAAAATAACTGAAACAACCCAGAAACCAATGAAAGTGTCCACTTCTGTGTAAAAAATGATTCTGACTATTTTGAACCACAGGAGACCAATTTGGGTCCCAGGTAATGCTCACCAACCATGAATAACACTAAGGCTAATGGGCTAAGGGCCGTAAAACAGAACCATCCAGAAACCACCTGAATCTCCAAAGTGGCTCCACTTTTGTTTTAGTTGGACTATTTAGGACCAAAATACAATTTGGGTAACCAGGCAAACCAGGGCTGGAAAAAATGTCAGAATTTCCCCGGGAATAGAAATCCGACTTTGGAAAATTTCCTGCGAGAAAATTCCAAAATGTGCCGTGGCGGCCGCGGCGCAGTGGGAGTCTGAGGGGTTCTGTGCGAAAATGAAGCTGTAATTGATGCCATTTTGTGCACCATTTTTGCAGTAGGCCTATATTACCTCGGGTATTAACGTATAGGCTATACTTACAGATTCAATCTGTAGGATGGCTCATTACCGCACGCACCACAGGGAACTATATATTTAACAAATAGGACGGCCGTCCCAAATAGGTCGTGCGATGTATGTGATGGTTCTCGAAACATTTCTGAAGCATGTAACAATTTCAGTTTTGTTTACTGCCCAACCTGAAACTCCTTAGTCAGCAATAATAATATAAACATGTAAAATAAGTCATTTAACAAGGTCATTGTCCCATACCCCAGGACATTTCCGCACACCTCCAGGACAATGGTCCCATACCTCCAGGACAATTGTCACTATCCCCAGGACAATGTCCCCCATAACTCCATGACAATTCCCATACCCCAGGACAATGTCCCATACCTCCAGACAATGTCACATATCCCCGGACAATGTCCCATACTCACGAAATTGTCCCATCCCCAGGACAAAATGTCACAATACCTCTCAGGACACTGTCCCATCCTCCAGGACAATGTCCATACCTCCAGGACCAATTTTACATATCCAGACAATTTCCTCCTATACTTTCTTCCAGGACGATGTCCATACCCCCCGTACGATGTCCCAACACTTCCAGGACGATGTCCCACACCTCCAGGACCATGTCCCCATACCTCCATTACCATGTTTCCATATCCCCCATGCCATGTCCACATACCCCGTACCATGTCACATACCCAGACACTGTTTTCTATAACCTCAGGAATTGTCCCATACCTCCAGACAATGTCCCATACCTCCAGAACAATGTCCCATATCCCAGGACAATGTCCCATATCCCAGGACCATGTCCCCATATCCCAGGACAATGTCCCATACTTCAGCAATGTCCCATGCTCAGGACAATGACCCATACTTCAGGACAATGTCCCAAACCGCCGGACAACGTCCCATACCTCCAGGACATGGTCCCATACCCCCGGGCCAATGTCCCATATCCCTCCGGGACCATGTCCCATATTTCCCCAGGACAATGTCCCAATCCCAGGAACAATGTCCCATACCCCAGGAACAATGTCCCAACCTCCATGACATGTCCCATACCTCCAGAACAATGTCCCATATCCCAGGACAATGTCCCATACCCATGTACAAAATTCCCCATCTCCCAGGACAATGTCCCATCTTCACAGGACAATGTCCCTGCTTCAGGCAATGTCCCCCATCTTCAGACAACTGGCCCCCTAACCCCAGGACAATGTCCAATACCTCCATGACAATGTCACATGTAAAACCCTCCGGGCCAATGTCCCATATCCCTCCGGGACAATGTCCCATATCCCCAGGACATGTCATATCCCCCAGGACAATGTCCCCACATACCCCAGGACAATGTTCACATACCCCAGGACAATGTTCTATACCTCCATGACACTGTCCCATACCTCCGACCACATTTCCCATATCCCCAGGACAATGCCCTATACCCAGGACAAAGTCTTATACCCAGGACAACGTCTCATAACTCAGGCCAGTACTGTTTGTTATCGAATAAGTTCGAGAATCTGTACCCTCGCATCCCTCCAAGTTTCAGCCCTGTGATGTACAGATCTCAGATATTGGTGTGTTTTCACAAAAGTGTCAATGAAAATCAAGAAAAAGGTCAAATCTGTCTAATTATGCAAATTAGGTACTTAGAATGCATATATACTGATTTAAATTGAATCAGTTCAAAAATCCGTAACCCCGCCCGAACCCGCACCCCTCCACCAAGTTCAGCTCTGTGTGACTTACACAGATCTCCAGTATGTTTTCACAAAAAAGTGTCAAGAAAATCATGAAATAGGTCAAATATGTCTAATTAATATGCAAATTAGGTACTTAGCATGCATATACAATGTTTAATTTAATCCGTTCGAGAATCTGTACCCCGCACCCTTCCACCACCAAGTTTCAGCCTCAGCCCTGTATCTCGTACTATTCCCAATATATTGTTCACAAGAAAATCACGACGCCGACGACGCCGCAGACGACGACCCTGGATCATTCTGCCATAGTGTCTTCCTATCGGACGACCTAATAAAATTGTGTATAATCTCGATTATACCAACATAACCTATTTTATCAATGTCCAGTGCCATCATGCCACCCAGTCAGTTTAGAACTAAATGCTGAATGAAAAGGTCTCTGACCCTAGCCAGGCTCATTGTCCGACATGTGACACATTGGGGCTGGTGATATTACAATCTGGCGGCCTAGTACGGGCCCGTGCAGGGTAAATCCCAAATTTACCCCATGAGCCAGAAAAGTTTTCACTACCTAAGAATGGTACAAAATGAATTTTTTGTTTACCAGTGTGTAGGGTTACCCATGGGAGATACCAAAAGGCATGCTAGGAAATTCAGATGAGTAGCTGTGTCCAGCTAGTGTCCCGTAAAGTCACTGGGGGTGGTCCATATATGGGCTCTAAAATAAGAAACTGCTCCAATCAATTTGAAACAACTACCAACTTGTTGGTATGATCCAAGAGATCACAAAAGTTGTACAGTCATATTTTTCTTTCTTCGACCTTTAGTTAGGGAGATACAACAGAAATAGGTCAAGGGTCAATTATCATAAGTGGTAAAATTGTTAGTCCCAGTATGAAATTTTTCAAATCAAAAGTCCTTTTCACAAATAGCTTTTCGGCTATGGAGAAATGCTGGGGAATGAGAAACAGTCCACCAAACCCTTTTGGCAAGGGAGGTGGGGTGGCGAATAGGCCATCCAATCACACCCCTCGCCATCTACCCCAAGTTTTTCCATTTTTTATTTAAGAACCTATATTTTGACTCAAATAAGGATAAATAACTTTTGTTAGTGTTACCTTACCCCCAACGTAACGGCGAAGAGATTTGTGTTACCCCAACTGTAAAGAAAACGTTGATATATCTGAACTTAAAGTATTTAAAAATATCATAACAATGCGCCAGGTTTTATCATTTGTTTTAAGCTATATGGCTGAACATTCTTACCTTCAAATATGATAAAACATAAGAAACGCTTTGCCCAATTTCACTGGCAAGGTTTTAACTTGGATGTGAGACGTAGATAGTTTAACAAACTTAACAATACAACACTGGTGCATACTATGTAAGTACCTGAAATGTGACTACTATTAGTCTCTAAGGTCTCCTACTTGGAAAACTATTACACCATCCCTATCCCAATCCCATTTTAAAACCTTGGCCTTTCGCATTAATGTTCGTGCATTTCAAGGGCCCTGTAGCAAAAAATATTTCGCCATTTTTGGGGGGTTGTTATTTTTTAA
>JAMKCH010058270.1:0-51716 GCA_023653785.1 Ophioderma brevispina | reverse complement strand
TGCCACCTCGCAAGGTCATCTTTGTCAACAAATTCTTATGTGTGTATGTCACGTGAAAAAGGCCCAATGACAGCTTCCGGTATATTGACTTCTGGTCTACACTCTGATATGAGAAGTGGAGGAGGGATGATTTCAGAGATTCTGTTATCGTGTGGATCGACACAACTTGGAGTGAAGTAAAATAAATGGATTCAATTTTCATCTCCGGAGTTTTAAACCCTTGGAGTTTTGTGACCGTCTGAACATGGCTTTAAAGAGCATAGCAGTGTTTTCTGAGAAACACCTTTTTTGGAGGATAGGGAACTTAATCAATGCTCAAAAGTGTATACATTAATTGTAATTGCTGTTTGCTATGTGGTATGGTCCAGTGGTCTCTCCCACTTCATGAAACCAGTCTTTTTTTGGGGAGGGGGGTCACATTGTTGTCTTAAAGGTGCATGTTCCGATCGTCTTTGGGACCCCCCTGATTTCCCCGGAAGTAGTATCAATTTTGATATCAGATGAAAGGCCGTATTTTTCTCATTGTCGTCCTGAAATTTGAGCCCTCAAATCCATTTCATTCCCAAGATATAAGCAAAAAACCGCCATTTTAGTGGTTAACCATCAATATTAGCACAGTATTGAATAGGGCTTTGCAACATGTATTATTGCGTCTACCATCAAAACCGCACGTTTGTTTCCCACGGTACTTGATGGGGTGTATGTGCAAGTGCAAGTGACAGGCTCTCATATCAAGTAGAGAACACAATACACAAAAATCGGAACAAGCACCTTTAATACCTTATGCATTCACAAGGTCACCAGTATGTTAATGTACTAAATATTGATGGTGTCTTCATAAATAATAACTAGGAAATAAGACCACTTAAATTAAACCAAGTTTAATTTAGGTGGTCTTGAGGCATTGAATTAACATTGCCATGGTAACTGAGAATAAGGTATGGATGGTTTGTAACCTTTATCCTCATTAGAGCTTTTACGCTGAACAGAAGATTGAATGAATTTGTGACAGATCGCTATGTTCAACTTCAACTCAGCTACAAAACTAGAATTACACAAAAATAAAAGCACACCAATATAACACCACATTTTACAAATAAAAACACAAAAATAAAACCTCCAAAATAGCCACATAAAAGTAAAAGAGGCCAGTTTTAATTAAAATTTCCTGATATCAGAAAACTGTTTTATTCCAAATTTCTATGGCTTTATTTATTTTCAGCCTAATTTGGGTCCTTTTTATACCCAACTCACCAGCTTTTTCGTCAGGATTTATCACTACTTTAACAAAATAAAAACCACACAAAATAAAACCTCACAAAATTGAACTGGAGAAAAATAAAGACCACACCAAAATAAAACCTCACAATAAAAACCCATGTACACAAAAATAAAACCATACAAAAATAAAACTACACAAAAATGAAATCATTCAAAAATAAAACTATACAAAAATAAAGGCCTCAGAAACTTCACAAAAGCAAAATCACACAAAAATAAAAAACACAAAAATAAACTGCCATAAGTGGTTATAACATGTTGCAGTGTTTATAGTAGTGTTTTTAAGTAAATTCAATCTTAAAAGTTGCATAGAATTTTGATTAAGATATATATTTGAAATGTATATCTATTTTGGGGTGAAGAATATCAATAAAACGGAAGAAAATTGAGATTTAATGATTAAAAATTGCAAGGAACTCAACTCATTTTAGATTCTATTCAAATATTACTCACTCTAAAAAAAATAGTCACAGTGATGGCCTAGTATTCTACAATCCTGGGTCAGACGTCATCTTAAAAAAAATGTATGCTGTGTGATTTTCTCAAATATATATTGATAATTTGTTAGGAATAATTTCCCATTGTTGGGCTTCACAAATCTACCTTGGAATTAGCATGTGAATGTTCCATCACGCTGCAGGTTCTTTTAATCACTCCATTTGGCTGTATCCCAAACCCCCCAAGCCTCCACAACTCTCTGAGTCTTCATGGCTCCTCAAGGGAACTCATACCTCTAATGCAGGTAATGTATGCACAAATTGTCGCAGCCCCCTTGGCATTTTGCTTAATATGAATTTCAAAATATGTTTGCATATATTTTTCCCTCTCCCTCTCTCATTTTTTCCTTTGCCAGAATATAACCTTCAATATTTGGTGGGAGAATGAAATCATTGCCTCTTTCTAGATGTTCAAGTTGGGTATTAACCCTTTCAGCCTGGGTAGATTCTGTATTGGAATGGCTTCCCATCTTTTGGGAGACTATCAGAAAAAAACACTGACATAAGACTAGGCTTGTTTGTACTCATTTGAATGCATTTTTCATGCTGATTCCAAATACGGTCGTAGAACTGCATAATTTTGAAATTTTTTGAGAAAAAATGATTTTTGAGCAAATGTAGACTCCCACAGAGCCCAAAGGGTTAATGGGCATACATGATATAATTTGTTTTCATTTACTGGCCAATCTGTTTGAAAGGACACATACTTTTTGGGGAAGCCTGGTTTCCTTATTTTCAGTGTGAGGAGATAGAGGGTGGGCAGAGATATTTAATACTAATAGAAATTCCAGGTAGGGGATATGTTGTTGCGAATATATAGGAGGATAGCAGTGTTCTCTATCGTCATCGATCTCATTTACCCGAGGACAGAATTTATCTTATTGTTATTATTGCCTGAAATTTAGGTTTATTGTCTTGGTGTTCTCAATACTGTTATCAGGCACTAAATACCATGTTTTATTATATCATCTGCTTGCACTGCAGATCAGCAGATATAGTATGTGTGTCTGTTTGTGTATTGTAAAGAAAAAAAATTACCCCTGTACTAAATTGGAATCATATTCTTGGACCCATTGTCCCATTGACATCATACTTGGTCAGAAGAAGCACTGGCCCAAGACTTGTGAGATGTATTGTGATTGACTTGTAATCCCTATGGGACCTTTGAACCCATTCATTCTAAATTCCAAAGACTTACATGACATAAGTTACTTATAAAAGACTTAAAATTCAAATCTAGTGAATTTAAAATGCAAACTTAGTAAGATTTTTGAATTCTAAGTCTTTTGGAAAGTTTTGTCACTAACATGTCTCTTAGACTTTTAATAAATCTTTTGGAATTTATAGAGAGTTCATAAACTGCAAAGTCAGATAATACATTCTGTTTTGACATTTATTGCTTTTTCAACCAAAGCACTTTTGTTTCAAATTTCCTTCTAAATATCCAAATTTTCATTCACTTTTGTATTTTCAATTGAAAAAAAAAAAACAAAACAAATGGACAATAGTTTGATGAATTCTAAGCAGACAAGCATTATAACACCATGTATCAAGATGAGGTAGATTTAGCGGAACAGAACTAGACAACCCTGAAATGACATGAATGATGTGTGCATTTGCTTGCAAGTACTTGGCTAATTTGGGCCTTCATGGCTGACAGGAATTGATAAATTCTGCCTAATTACTCCTCATCTAATACAGCTCAAGTAATAGTCACTTATTACTATCAGAGGCTTATTTTGCAATACCAAAGATTTATTGACTTGAGTATTACTTTTCAAGCTCTCAAAAAGCAAAATTGCACTCACGTTTTAGTAAAATGCAAAACATCCAAACATAGCTGTATGCTTATGTGCTCCGCCGAGGATTAGTATGCAAACGTTTCCATAAAAATGTGTTTGTACTTAAGGAATTTAGCTTCTGACGCCCATTACTGGGGATAAATTTGGGGTGACATCCTTAATTGGTCTAATCCATTTGAAATCCATATTCCCCGGTGGGAGACTTTGCCTAACTCTTCCACAGGGTTGACACAGACTTCAAGTGGAATTTTATGCCTTGAAGTGGTTGATAGGCATTACAACTTAAAATTTCTTTTTATTGAGTTAATTTACCTCAGAGTTCTTGGCAGCACATGTACACTGCCAGTGGTGACCCAACATTGACTTTTGAATAATGAAATTCGTTGATTTATTGTGTTGCGGTGTTCGTTGGCATAAAATATTGCGCTGCCTGTCACTGGATGTTTTCTTTGATTAGTTTTGATCCCAGGATATATCTGAGTTCAGGGTTTAAAGGGACATGAAGAGATTTTTGAGGATACAATTTTCTCTGTATTTGCATTTGATTGATTGTAGATCACCTACGGAGAGTGTTTTGAAGGTTTATTGGATGAAAAAAAAAAGAAAAGTAAAAACTAATGTTGAACTTGCCTGCATGCTGTCCGAATCTACCTTATAGAGAAGCATGCTTGGGTTTTGGGTTGTGCATGACAGAAAATGCTAAATCTTTATCATTTTATTACATAAAAATGGTGCTTTGACTCATTCACTTTGGGTGTGATTTAATACATTGGCAAGCATTCTAAATATGCAACCAAAAAAACCTTTTTTTTTACAAAAAAAAAGGTTGGCACATATTTTTCCTGGAAATGGTCATGTGTCCTTTAAAGCAGTTTCAGCATTGAAAATGTGTTTTCCCAATCTCGTGTTTGACCAAGAGAAGATATCAGTATCTTCCCATAATTCATTGCTCCATGGGAATAAGTTTTTGTAACGGTAGTCATGTGAATCCGTTAGAGATTGAAATCTCCCTTAAAATGCAAGATTGTGATCCTACTCTGTCAATTTAGCCTGTTTCATCTCTAACGATTCATATCAGTACCTGTAGAAAACCTCCATTGGAAGCAATGCATGTGGGAAGCACTGAAATCTTCTCTTGTGTTTTTGCTATATCTTTACAATTGTGGATGTTGTTGTAATATTTTAATGTCTTTATTTTGTAATTATGAACGCAGAAGGCAACCATTCTTTTTATTTTTCCTGAGAAATGTTTTTAAAACTAAAAATCCACTCCATATAATTCCACAAATTGCCCCCTCGGAACCACCGGGCTGGCTGTGCGCACGGAGGAAGAGGATTTTTAGAATCTCGAAATGTTGGGTGGGTGTTTTTATGTCTTTGTAAATAAAACTTTTATCCCCACTTTGGAAGTTATGTGTGCAAAATAAAAGTTTTTAAAAATACAGAATCATAGGTTTTCTTGGGAAAAAAACACAAAGTATTGGCTGATCATAAAGATAATGTTCACACTTTATTGACAATCAAGTTTATAAGGGCTTTTTCATATCCCGATAGGTTCAAATGGCCAACCAATAACTCAGTCTTGATTTTTGTTACAAAATCATGTTTCAGCAATCTTACAAACGTAATTAATGCAAATCGGACCAAACTTAATTTGCCTCTCCTTTTTTTTTGACGAAGCCTATCTTTTTGTTCTACATACCGGATTGAAATAATAAAAGGAATTTTGTAATTGGATAATTCATACATCTCCGATAATTCAGTGGCTGCTGGAAAGGTCCTCTTGCAATAGATTTAGCCAGGAAATAGTGGCATACACTTTTTTAACGCTCATCCTTAGTTCTTCCATTGGTTCAGAGCACGTTAAAGTTCATTTTCGTGAGTGTGGCACTATTTTCACACAATGGACATTGCCGGCCGCCGTTTAAATTACAATCATGGATCCCGATTCAAAACACAATCACTTTTAGACCAATATGCACTTTTGAACATCACCATTTGTATAGTATAGTTTACAGACAATTACAACACAACTGTACAAAAATCTCCAATTTTTGAAAATTGGTGTCTTTTTTTCTTTTAAAACTGGTGCTTTTAATTGCTTTTAAAAGGGGCATTTTTTGATTCCAGTACCTTTCATTTTATTCATGGTTCCCGAGCTACTTGAGAAAACTTATTCACAAAATTTTTAGTTGATCCCAATCTTGTGGTTTAGTGATTTTAAGTAAGGCAATTGCTTGTCCCCATGTCCCATTTCCCCTGTGTGTAATTTCCCTGTCTGTTGACGGCAGGAAATACAAAATTGCGAATTTTCTTTGCAATCCAATTGAACTTGTATGTAATATTAGGTGCACTTGGAAGACTAACGGCTCAGAAGGATACATCTCATTGCAACTTTTTTAGGATATTTAAGTCGGGGACAGGGGGTGGAATCACGAAATGCCTTTAACTATCAGACATAAGGTTACATCACCAGGCGGCTCAGAAGACCTTCCCTAGAACCTTTTCGCCTACAAATCGTTTTTTTTCCTTGCCACGGGAACCTCTATAGCAATAACACGTATATAGTTCCGCACAACAAACGCCCCTTGCACATTATCGATAGAGCTGCGCTTAAGTCTAGTGGGTTCAATTTTTCTAACGTAATATATGAACGATCAAGAAATGATTCTCGAACGCTATGCGCTTCTTTGTGTAAACAGTATTTTCAATATTTTCTTCATCTCTCCAGAATTTCTTGAAACAGCCAGAAAGCCAGTAATCACTGTAGGGCATTTAGAGCGTTCGATTGACGAACAGGAATTGAGTGGAAGTCCCCCTAACGTCCGCCAGCACCATGATTAAAACAACGACGCGTAATATGAGACTATTTAACATGATTTCGTCACAACATGGTATCAGCTCTTGTGTTTACAATCCGACTCGTATTTCGTAATACTTTCGCACATGATTTCCCCCTACGTTCTAAAGAATAATTTCTAGCTAGTAATTATTAAGTTCAGTGGGATTATATATCCAGCATTTTTCTCTTCTTTGTATAACTGTTTCATCTTGGTTCATTTGGTAAGAATAGGCGGTAACTTGGGTAGGTAACCGGGGGGACGGTAACTTGATTCTTGGATTGAAGTTGAGACGAGTCCAGGCAAGGATGATAATTTGTGTCGGGCTAGGAACGGGGGCTAGGAATATAGGACTTGCATCATTGGCATGTTTTATTTTTCTCTTTTGTACTGGCAATTTCAAATTAATGTGCAGTGCTTAACATTAGTTTGTGTACAGTTCGAGACCTCTGTACCTCTAGGTATATAGCTGTGTTGATACACTGACCGATGTTAACCTCCCGGCGACAAAGAAAGAAAGGAGAGTCAAACACGACATTTACCCGTGATAATATGTTCGTGCGCAAAGGATTAATGGGGGCTGGCTTCCGAGCTGCGTTGCGTTACACAGATGGTTAGTGGTTACTTTAGTCCGGGTTTCTCCTATTGAATGTTTTAAATCTCGTTTGTAATTGAAGTGATTTAACCATACCCAGGGTCCTTTTCATAGTACACTGGTAGAAGTGGTCTTTGAACTTTGCCTGGAACTTGGATAGACTGGGAAGGTTGTGATGATATCACCATGGAAAGATGAAATGGTAAGGACGTGATGGAAGTTGAACCATTAGCTGAGGTAAAGTTTGAGGATGGGAGGTCATATGAGATTGTGCAAGAATTCGCTAGAGCAGACAGTCTTGTTCTTGCTGATGAGAGAAGTAAAGATGAAAGTGAAAAAATACAGCAATTAAAACTTGGATATCCCTCTGGCTACCTTGTATCCGGAGGTAGGATGGATGATGGACATTTGTTCATTACAACATCCCCATAGCCAAAGCCAGGGGATTAAAATGGTATAGGAGGATGAACTGGTTGATCTCTAAGTGTAACTAGGCTGTAGTGTTTTATTGAGAAGAGAAGCTTAACCACTTGACTGCGTAGGGCGTAATATATGTCCTGCAGAACATACCGCTGTACACAGAGGGCGTAATATTACTAGGGTTGTTGTCGAGTAGGATTTTTATTGTCGACAATCGTCAAATTTCAAGATGCGACGTCGACAAGGTGTCGCCAAAAAGTCTAAACGATTTTACGTCACTAGGAGTTCGCCATGTTCATGTTTGGCATTGTACACGACGCGAGTCACGCAACGTGTACTACTGTAAGCGCATTGGCCTATTGTAGTGAGTGAATGGAACAAAATTCAGCACCCTGAACATCGCATGACTGCCAGCAAAATAAGCTTTTATTCCAACCATATTGTCTTAAAATGATATGACATGAGTTAACGGTGCAAATCTTTACATTTTAACGTACAAAATATGTAAGATTTTGAGCTGAAAAATAAGTACCGTGGCCGTACCCTATAACTTAAGTTGTTGATATTCCACTCTTTTTCTTCCGTCGCATTTTGACATTATTCAGACTTCCGATTATTGCCGAAAGTCGGCTCGGCTCGGCTCACGAGTCAGTTGGGAGTCACGTGCGACTTACGTCATAAGTAAAAGGGATTTCCAAAGGGGTAGCGATATTTCGCGATTGCTCGGCCATGTTCGAGTGAGTTCGGCTACGTCATACGGGATTTCCCCGTCCTTAGCACACATGCGCAGTGGTAACTGGGATTTGTTTTGCAAAAAAAGATGGCGACGCCGACGCACGACTTAAAAAGATAGCTGAAAAAATATAGAAAATTGGTGAGGAAATCGCTAAATATCGGCGATGTTTAAGCTTATATAAGGTAATTTTATAACTAGATTTTTATCGACAATCAGTCCATGCTTGTCGACAGCAAGAATAAATGCATGTCGCGACAATATTGTCGACAAAGCCTTGTCGACAACAACCTTAAATATTACGCGCTGAATACTGATGGAAATAAGTCGGGCTAAGATTAACCGACCCTTAATTGATCCTACTTTTGGGTCCCATTGTGGTGCTTATGACCCAGGGTGTGACCCTGCCATAATAGGTCATGACCCCGGAAGTGACCTTTGACCTTGTGAACTAAAAGCAGAGCTTACATACATGCAGTTACCTCAAAATAGCTTACGCACCTCACTAACACCATCACTAAATATCTGCAAGAAAAGGTTATTTCCAGAATTTCCGTTCATTCAGACAGTGCATTTTGAGGAAAGAATTTTGTATCGTGCCACCACCCTATGAATTCGGCAGCCTCGACGGAATAAACTACATGTTATTGGATGTGGTGGCAGAATACTGAATTCATCTCCATTTTGATGTAGGAGCGAATCTTCATATCACACTGCACTGTCACATAGGCCATTGTGTTATAAATTCTAAGTTAGAATATAGAAAATTGCAAATTTCTTCTAGAGCAAATCGAATATGCATGCAAGTTATTAGGCACACATGCTGTAATTAGGCCATGGTTCAGATGCTACAAAAATCTAAATTTTTGGAAGGTAGGTCAGGGAGGATGTGGATCATGAAGTGCCCCTTTAAAACCTGATAATGTTTTAATGTTGGAAAGCATGGCTTTGATAAGGCCTCAAAAAGCAGGCGGTGAAGGTCTTTAATCTCAGCAATTCGGTCAACAGCGACCACTTCTTGACAGGCAACACAATTTTGTTTATGCGCATGCGCATTATCAATTAAGCTGCTAAAGAGAGCGCGTGGCTCTTCAATCAGCTATTAAAAACTCCACGCGACTACGATCTTCACACGCTTTTCCGCAAAGTCTCTGGCGTTGTAACCGCCCTGCTTCATGCTTGCTCGTGCATTGATCATGTAAACAATAACATACAGCATCTATTCAAGTTCCAATTTATCTTTGACTTTTCTGATTTTGAGCATTCACAAATTAGTGGAGAATGTTGCATTTGGACTATTTAATATCATGTTCATCTGATTTAGATAAGTTTGTCAGCATATTTATAATATTTTAGAAGATTGAGGCATGTAAACAAATCATGGTATCTGGTGATCATTCAAACTACAGTATTGGGTATAGATGTGTGTTGTAGTTTTGTGTTGACTGTCAGATCCATGGGTCAATTCAAACTCAAATCCGAGTCCAGCAGGTCTGATTCTGTGGTGAATCCAGTCATGGCATGGTTCCCTTGTCCACCGAGCATGAGTCCAAGTCTTGAGTGACTCGGACTCGCCCATGGAGTCCGGACGAGTCTGCTGTTCTAAACTCCACATCGTAGTGGTCACGCCCGCTCACGCGTTCAAATTTCACTGACGCCGCAAAATCGTGGTTACCGGCTTAGAAGAAACACTGAAGCGAATGTTTCCGACACCAGAATGTCATGTTCACACAGAGGAACTGTAAGAACCGAAAACAACAGGGGGCTGTTTACATGAGGGACCAGATCTGCATCAATGTAGGCCTATGTGGACTGCTTCCAGATCCAGATGTGTGTGAACGTGCCGTTCGGGTTCTGCGCGATGCACATTTTCATGCCATATTACAGCATGAAATTGTTGCGACAAAGCAAATCTATCGCGTACGTGCGTGCACGTCAGTGCGAAATGGAATCGCGCGTTATTAGGTGTGACACTGTGTGATGCACTAGAACAGGATAGAAGCGTGTTCCTATCGCACTCCCTATATTTCGATCTCAGTTTGGGGTGACGGCACTGTGCGCGTTAGGTTATGCAACTAGAAACGCATGCACTGACCTTTCCATTGCAACACGAACGTGAATAACGGCAGCACAATCGACATGCTAAAGCGAAATGCAGAGTCGCATCATTACATATAGTCACCCTTAATGACTCAAGACCGAACAGAGTTACGTCTGCAGTGGTGCAGTAACCAATACTCTCTGTATGTCTGTAATACACCATGCAAGCCCACTGGCCAACATTGTTCCGCTCGTGTAGATAGCACCAGTAGTGATGTGTGAGCAGATAGGAAAATTTCTTGACAGAAACACATGTATCATGGGTTTATGGTATACTTTGAACTAGTAAGTAGCCTTGTTACAATCACGACAATACCCAATACGTGATTAATCAAATCATCAGTGCATGCAAGCCTAGCCCAGCCTTGCTTCCACCTGCTTCAAATAACAAAATGCAACTAACGGCTCGGGCTAACAATGTGTGAAGAGCTAAATATACTAAGTCCATCTCTGTAAAAAACATCACTACGCTACTTTCCCTCTTACCATGCAACAACTACTTGTGGTCTGCGACGGGCACGAGAGAAGGCAACGGCAAATTTGAACTAAAATCCTAAAAATTCAAATTTCAAGTGCTTTTTTCTCAAAAATTTCTCATGAGCAAGGCTGAAACCATAACCAGGGATACCAATTGCAGAAGTACCATATCAGCGAATAAGCCTGCCTTCTGAACGAGTATGTATGTGGAAGCAACCTATTTGTGAACATTTTATAGTGCAAATTTGTAAAGGCTCCACTTTGGACAAATTTAAATTGCCCAAATCAAAAGCCTATAGTACTTGAAGGAATGAGTGATTAAAATATAACAATGTATTGTTATTAAAAAGAGAACTCTAGAATGTGATAGTCTAAAATCAGTTATTCTGAGCAATCCTGGTTGACGATGACAATATATGGAGATGATATTTTTGTAATGCATGAAAAATTAAACAAAATACCTCTGAATTCTCAGTGAGTCTGGAACCAGTTAATAGCTCCAGAAAGTACAAAACATAATTGCGGTTATCACAAAATAATTCAAATTAGTCCATGTGCAGGTTTTTACTGGTTCCATTCACTTCCAAATTAGCATATATTATCTCATGGATCGTTAAATACATAATATGAATGCTTGTACTTGGCGCAGATGATCACGATGAGTTAGTAAAATCATTCGGGAAGCCTAGAAGCAATTAGAGGTTGTCTTGGGAGATACACGAAATAAATTCCAATAGCTGCCGTATGATAACTTGGTCATATCATAATAGGTGTTATTGAGTTAGCAATATATATATTTTGATTATCACTAAATAGGCAGGAATTAATTGGTTTGTTATCATTCGGTACATAAAAAGTTAAAGGTGCAACAAGAGATTTTGAGGCACACAAATATTTGTGCATAATAGTTAATTTAAAATAGACACTCAATAGATTTCTTACCTGCTATTGGCTACAGAAATGTCTTAAAAGAGAAAAAGTGTTTTTAATTTTTGGTTTTTTTCTTATATTTCAATATAAAAACTAGACTGAATTTTGTATTTGCTCCTATACAAAATAGAAATTCACATTTTGTAACCAAAGAAACAGTTCTCAGCTATCCTTCAGATGGTGATATTTTTGATGGGAAAGCTTGTATTAGGGCAAACTCACTACTTTCAATTTTTTTAGGGACACCTGATACATGTATGTAAAATCTCTCGTTGACACTTGTACGCCAAGTATGCTCAGTGTTTGCAAGAATAAATTAATATTTGGTGTTTTTTTTTTTTTGGGGGGGGTGTTTGTTTGTTTGCTTTGTAGACTCTATAATAGCCTGCTGTGATAGATCATACTAAAATATATGGTAAATACCCCCCTTCCCACTAAAAACAAAACAATCAAAAGAATTGGATCAAAAAGAATACTCGAGAGCTTTCAGACTACACTGTTCTTGCATAGCAATCACCCATTATTTCTCATAAGTCCGATTGGCAAGGGGTAGAAAGGGATGAGATTGATTTTACACCATATTAGGGTAGCATGTGTAATGACCCCATTGTGAAAAACTATTATCAGACTATAATGGTTTCTACCGGGCAAAATTACTGATGGTTTATATAGAGGTGGATGAAAGGGGTAAAATTAGAGTTCCTCCCTGGGCCCTGCAGGGAATACAGTCACTCAGAGAGTTTAAATTTTTAAATTGTTTCAAAAATTTCAAAATTGAGCATGTTCATGACCATATTTGGAATCAGCATGAAAAATGCATTCAAATGAGTCCAACAAGCCTAGTCTTAGGTCAGTGGTTTATGAGATGGCTGCCTAAATGCGACTGAAGCCACCTCGAAAGTTTACTGCCTCTAGTCATTCAGTTACAAAATTTTTCAAAATTATTTTAAACAAATTACAAAATTAGGCATTTTCATTAGCCCATATTTGGAATCCGCATTAAAACTGCATTCAATGAGGTCCAAACAAGCCTATCTTACGGTCCGTTCAGACCTCCACTGCACTGCGGGGCCGTAGTTGCAGTTGCCAGAATAGCAGTCTTTGTCCAAGATGATGCAAAGCAGTACTGCAACCACAAGTTATTTTTTTTTTAGTTGCAGTAGAAGTGATCGCTATATCGGACAGGGCAGCACTACTCCACTGCATTGCAGTGGAAGTATGACGGTCCTTAGGTCAGTGGCTATTGAGTGGTTTTGGTATCTTAAAGTTGGGTGTTTCGATGGTCTTTGGGACCTCCTGAGTTACCCGGAAGTGTAACGCTTTTCAATATCAGAGAAGCCATATTTTCTACATTGTTTCCTGAAAATTGAGCATCAAAATCATTTATTCCCAAGATATAAATAACACAAAACACTGTTTCACTGGTTAACCATAAGATGTTAACTTAATGGGCCATATGTGCTGCCATGCTCTCGCATCAAGTAGAGAACACAATAACATAACATAGAACAAGCCCCTTTAAAGTGTTACAACAGGAATATACAGGGTTGAAAAGAGCTAAACAGAGCAAATTTAGAAAAAGAAAAGAAGATAACTTTGTATAGAAATTAGTTAAATCCTATTAGACAGAGAGCAGACTCTAGTAATACAAAATTATAAGTGTGGAAGGCTGGGGATATGACAAATGATATAAAATGTCTAAGTCTCGCTAAATTGGCTATGCGCCTCTTAAACCCATTTTATTCAATGATTTGAAATAGTTCTGACTGACAACCTTCTATCAAGTATAGCGTTTGGATTATAAACAATAAAATGAGTTTATGTGTGGTCCGTTTGAGTCACCCATACATGTTCATGTAGGCATCGACTAACTGCAAATGTTCTTTATTAGGGAGCGTTGGATTTTGCTTCTACTTCAATTGAGGGATTTAGTTAGAGTGTGTGTCTGAAAGCAAAGATCAATACTAAGTATAATATGATATGGATGAGCAAAACAGTTGGTAACAAAATAAATTGATATGATTATCTGAAGATTGGCTTGTATTAAAATTGCACATATTGCTACCTACTGTAGCATGCATTTCAGTAGTACAAATTACACTTCGAACTTGGATTGTGATGCTATGCACAAGAATGAAGAAATAGGTGAAACATGTTATTAATATTGTTTTGTGAATAACGGGATGGTGTGTGTGTGATGTGTGCGTGCGTAGAGTTTAAAAGATTTTGTCTCAAAAAAGCATACTTGTTACATTTGAATTTTAACATATTTAAGGTATACTTTGAGCAAAAAAAAAGTGAACTTGGGTAATGAAAACAAAAGAATGAACGAAATCTGTGAAACTATTGACAATATTGGTTTGTTGAATAACAGCGTGTGGTATGAACGCGGGTTTTTAAATTTTTTGTCTCAAAAAAATGGACAATTCTTATTATTATTGAAGCTTTCATTTATAACAGGGTAGTTCCACCGTTTTTAACTTTTTGTCTCAAAAAGTGGACAATTCTATTATTTATTGAACTTTCATTATCAAGGGTAGCCTCCATCGTAAAAAAAAAAAACTTCTCTCAGAGGCCTGTTCAACGCAACTAAAACATTCCTTATAGAAATCAACCCGTACTCTCCCCTCCCGGGACGCCCGCTTAAATATTTGTATGTCATTTCACCAACTCCTTGGGATATAGCAAATCTTCATTGGCTGTATTGCTGACTAAACTCCAACTTGAAACATTTCCGTCCTCATAGATTGTGCATTTGTACCAAAAAATCAGTAATCATAAATAAGGACAAAAAATCAACAGTCAAACAAAATTAAATGACTTGATTAGAAATGGATGAAATTTTAGAGTCAGTTTATTTATTTCCTGAAAAATGTGTTATGCACATAATTCAGTGACATGGTATGTCAAAATCAGGCAAAGTGGACTCGTAAAATTGCATCTTCTTATTATTTCTAAAAACCAAAAGCCTTGAAGCGAAAGATAATACCAAGTGTTTTTCAAGAAAACAGACTACCTAATAAATAGGTTATTTTTAAAACCAAACGATGATTTTGACTATTTTGACGTGCATGATTTTCCCAATAAATTCAAAACATTGGAAAAATGCTGTATGCCTATGTATTTATACGCTTACATTTATGGCTACAAAACCTGCCTTAGACTAGAGAGACATTAGAAAAACAAGGCACGTGCACCAATTACCCAAAATAATCTGTCAGTAACATTGTCTGAACGTAAAATACGTGTTCAACTCCAATGTTAACTGCATTAATGAATGGAACATTATGCGTTACAGCGGCTGTGAGTGTGAATAGGAGTGATGTTTGTTTGGCGACATGTGCGTACAGGCTCGGAAATCAACCCCCTGATTTCATTTCTTGTGAGCAAGTTCAGTTTTGATCAAAGGACCAGCTTTCTTTTGGTACAAAAATGGCTTTGCTCCCTGTCACTGTCATGTAGTGAGACGAAAAGGAAATGTTTATTGATGGCGCACCTTTGGGCGTCAAGCGTGTGAAAAAAGTTTACTCAACGTGAGATGGAACGGGGTGTATATTAATAATAATAATATAGTCAATTAAAAAGTTAACCACACAGTAAAATGTGTTTTAGAATTTAAACCTAAGGAAAATAAACATGTACTTTTGTGTCATTGGGTTCAATGTTCCATCCTTCTACCTCCATGTCATGCCTCCATCTTGGCTAGAACATTGTCAAAGTAATGCGAGATTTCATCGAATTTTGCTATCTTGAAGTTGCACACCACCAAATAAATGCTATTTGTTAATGTACATAATGCCCTAATTAAAACATATTTTTCACTGATGAAGAGTCATTGCTGACATAGGGGTAGAATTCTGGCACCCTGCCATCTCTTATGCCCAAACAAAACCATAGTTGGCCATGTTATGAGCTATACTGAGTATGAAAATGTTTTGAACCCCTCTCAAACTATGGCTTCTAGTGTAGTCTATAAAATTACTGGTTTAAAATAGCAACTGTAAGTAGTGAAATGTACCAACTTGTTGACTTGATTGATTTCTTTTTGCATCTTCAGGAATTAAAGGGGCTTGTCCGATTTAAGTGTATGTGTTCTCTACTTATTTGAGAGCCATGGCACTTGCACATACACCATTCAATTACCGTGGTGAAACAAACTTGCGGTTTTGATGGTAGACGCAATACTGTATGTTGCAAATGCCCTTTTCAATACTGTGGTAATATTGTGGTAACACTTAAAACGGCAGTTTTTTGTTTATATATTGGATAAATGGATTTGAGGGCTCCAAATTTCAGGAGACACTGAGGAGGAAAAATACGGCTTTCATTGATATCTAAAACGATACTACTTCCGGGTAAATCAGGGGGGTCCTCAAAGACGATCGGAACACGCAAATTTAAGGCTCCTTCTAACAAAATTTTGCCCCAAAATTGTTGGTGATACAGTCACAAGATGAAACCATTTCAAGAAACCACTGCACCAAAGAAATGGCATAAGTGTGTTTGATGAATTTCTGGACAAGTGGTAGCTATTTTACATACAACCTTCTTGCATCATATGGCTAATGAAAGTCAGCACTGTAAAAAGTGGAAATTTTCGCCCTACATTAATGTCGCACTTTGCGCACTTCTGAGCTTGCACGAAATAAAAACCGCGAAAAATGTTTATTTGTGTGTAGGTCTATGTAGGATACTGAAAAGAGCGAATTTTAAAAACAAGCAAAAGGTTAAAAATTTTGCTGAAACGCGAAAAATTACATGTGCGAATATTATCACTTTACAGTAATAACGCCAATCATAGCTCCAGCCCGGGGTTTAGAATTCATTATTAAAGAATTTCAACCTGTTACATTTTTTTTTAATTTGAAAACAAAAAGAGCAGCCTAGATGTGCATTGCAAGATCATTGTTTTTGAAATGATAATGAAACCAATTAAATCAGTTAACCACTCAATAGTGGGATTAATTTTAAGTGAGATATTTATGAAAACAAAAAAAAATCTTCATGTTAGAATTGATGCAGATAACCAAATGTTTTTTGTTTATATTAAAATACTCCAATCATTAGGAAATGTTCTAAAATCTGCCATGAAATGTGTATCGGGAAGAAAGTGCATCAAGCTGTCAAAAATTGTCGCAAAGTGATCGGTGAAATAACAGTTTTTCCCGACGTGGGATCTCGGGAATTTATACACCTGAGAACAGGCTGGCTTGATGTCACAGCGGTTAAAGGGACCTTTAGACGCTTGTTCAGTGTCTGTAGCTTTACCTTTATGTATGAAGGACTTCGATTTTAGCGTAGTTATTTCACAGGATTAGTATATGGACCAAGATATTATATGCAAAAAAAACCATGATTGTTTGAAAATGAGCGTCCTCATCGGCTGGGGTGTCTATTCGTCCGTTTTATATATATGGTCCTTTGGGGAAGATTTGATACTAGGGATTAAAAACCATGTTAAAATTTTGGGGATGAATTGGGATTAAATGGGCAAGGAGGGGAACAATTCTGATTTTTGGCCAAAAATAAGAAACCCCCTCATCAGGAAATCTCTGAGTCGGCATTTAAGTTATTGTATTGATGCTGAATTAAGGTCAGCGTCCATGATAGTGAACGGAGTATAACAAGAGGAGCCAGCACATACTCACTTTTGACTTGATTTGTCAAGTTGACAGAAGATGAGAAGGATGTCTAGATGACACATCTTATCAAGGTGGAGAGATTGACTGAGAGACAGAAGGATTGGAACATTTGTCAAATCCTCTCTCTGGGCCTCTTCTCACTATTTTAGTAGAAGAAAACATCTCTTGATAAGAAAAAGGATTGATGTGGTTAATTAGTGCGAGCAACAAGGAGGTCAACTTAAAACAAAGGTTATGCAAGTATGTGCTGTGGTTTAGGCCTAAAAAGCAGAAAAATGTTTGGTATTAACCTTTAGGAACCCTTAAAATCCATTCAACTCTTGGATTTTTATCCCAATAAATAGTATACAATTTTTGTCTGGGGATTGCATTCGCACATCAAAGGAATGAATTTATAGTAGCGGACAGAATAGGCAAACAATTACGCGTCTGATAATCAGAGCCACATATATCCTTGTCAAAAAATGAGGTTGGGGGCTCTGCAGAAACAAGTACTCGAAATGTGTGCCGAGTTTTTGCTCGTTCCAGTGGTTCTGAAAATGATATCTAAGGACTATCCATATACATCAATAAAATAGGCCACGTCTGTGTCTCTGTTCGTCTTTTTCCTTTTGGAGGCGGGGGTCCTACGCTCAAGGAAACTTGGTGGATGGTTGTAGCTTGGTCCAAGCAAGACCAAGTTCGATTTGTTAGCATACATTGTACCTACAGTCAGATAATCTGAAAACCATGTTTGAACAAGTAGTACTTTAAAAGCCAGGTAATCGCAAACCCCAGGTGACCACCTAGTATCACACATCTGCAAAATACTTCTGCTTGATTAATGTTAATCTGGACTAAAAAGAAATGTGTTTTTTCAGGTTCATTTACCAAATAATTGTTTATGCAGGAAGTCTGTGGACCAAAAATTATTTGCCACCGGAGGCTGCATGGGCCATGGTAGGTGCACAGTTTTGCTGCGCTCATTTTAAATGGGCCTTTTGTGATCCATAGACCTTGTACCCTAACTACCTTACAAAAAGTTGAGATTCTTTCATATGACACTGTCAAAATAAGTACATGGTATTTGTTGCCTAATTTTGCATGAGATTTGGAGCTTTGGGCTAGAAATTTGCCAGTCTTTTTCTGTACGGTAAACAGACAGATAATTCTGAAGTGCATTAGGCAGTGCCCATGGAGTGATTTGATATTAACAGTGGTATGTAACACAATGGAAATGAAGTCAAAACTAAATGAAGGTCATAGGCATTACCTACAATTTACTGGACTGTACATCTAATAACAAGAAAGCCAATTTTGAATGCCAAAAAATTCCTAGCCTAAATAAAGCATAAAAGTGATTGGTTCACATAGCGAAAATGAGATGTCATCAACCAACTGTACTCAAAGAGCACACAAAATACTTACCTCACACTAAACACTAAATTAACCCTAACCCCAAACTTAGTGATCCTGGAGCATAATCTAAACACTAACCTTAACCTTTACTAACATAGTACTACAGCGAGCACAACTGAATGATGACATCTCAATAAATATGGGTCACCTGGGACATCATCAAGGTCCCATGACCTCATCAAGGTACAATGTACATGTCGTAGTGCATGTGGGATTAGTGTAAAACAGCAGGTAATAATGTTGTCACCGTTCTCTAGAAAAGGGTAGTAAACATTGAGAAAAAAGATCTCGGCCCTATATATGTGAATTAAAATTTATGGGCTGTCCCAGGTTTAATGATCACCAGGCATTTTTAAAACACTACTGTTTGGAAAAGCATTTTTTTGGTTGGTTTTTTTGGCGATTACCCAGCTTGTGGGATGCTTAACTAATCCAAAACTTGATCTGTCCCAGCCCAAGCTACACCCATCACCAAGTTTTGGTGACCGTACGACCCCGGCCTCCGAGAAAAAATAGTGGAAGACAGACAGAACATACACACGGCCTATTATAATAAGTATAGGGGAAGCTGGGGAAAGGAACATGATCTGTGAGAACTGTTTTTGAATATTACTGCCGTTTTTTAACCCTTGCGCTTAGCAGCCCAGGGTTATAATCATGACGCTAGAGGAAGTAGGTCCCAATTTTGTGTGTGGTTTGTAAATCAGGGGCTGCATTTCTTGCTGATGGTGACAACATTTTGGATGGGTAGGGGAGAGCCTGGACAGGGACGTATAGAGCGATCTCCCGAAATCGGGGTGTAATTTTCCGTTTGGAGCCGTTTTTACAGAAATTTTGCTCAAGCGTCAATCGGCCTTGTGGCATTTTCAAGGTGGGGCGAAGGCATACCATTGAGCCAAAGGATTTGTGCAGTGTGCAACTCTAGCTCAAAGTTAAATGGCCTTCTTGATCATCTGGTATTTGTCTTTCAAGTTAACCATTTCACTAATTAGCATTGAAAGTTTGACACCAAGTTTCGCACTTTCGCCATTTGACCTACTACAGGCCCCTGGGTCACACTCACTTACCTCTGGAAAGAGGAGAATTTGAACAAACTATTTTTAAAACATCTCTAATTTAAAATTTCAAGAGGCTTCTTCTTTCATAACCAGCATATTAACGTGAAATATTTATTAAGTGAATCATTGTCTCATATAGAACTCAAAGCTTTAGCCATTACTGCAAATCAATTTCCCCACATTCTATGTGAAAATTAAAAAGGGTTCAAAAATTGTTATTCTGGTTTGGAAGGACCATCCAAGGACAAAATGATTGGATCTTGATAACATTACATTGTAATTCAAAATAGTTACATTGATATAGAGAGTTTGGTGTGTGAAACCAAGCCAAGAAAGCCTTGTTTCAATACAATGTAGCTGATATGTAAATCACTTGGCTGTTAATTTGTGTTTATCTAGCAAAATGAAAATGTTATAACTTCAATTGCACTATCCAATTCACAGTTGGGGTTGTCCTTGATTTGGATATGGCTATATAATGATATAGGGGTATAGTAAACCTGGGATTGATATCTTCATCCCAGAGTAAACTTTCAGTCATTAACTGACCCTGGGGACTTGACCCCGTATTGGGTTTAAACTTTTATACTTTCAACTATAGCAGTGGTTATTTATTTATATGTCAAGTCATTTTAATGCTTCCTTCGGACTCTTAGTTTGTAGGAGTTTTAGCTGAACAGACTTTAGTCAGAAAATGTAGGGCTTACCTTTCCTCAACAAACATTTGTTATTCATGTAGAAACAATAATTTGCTTTTGACACATCATATAAAAATTAGGAAGTGTGAAAATGGACCATATTTACAGTCTAATGTACCTGTGGAGAGATTAGCAGTCATTGAGTCATGGAGTGTTCCCCAAAAAGTTGGGCCTTCCAGCCCGACTCGTCCTTGTTCACTAACCATCTCGAGGTTTTACAACAAACAATTGATTGAAACAGGACCAACAGCATCTGAAAGCTAAGACTGTGCCATTGAAGGTGATTAAGTAACATGTCACAACTATATTTTTTGGTTAATTGGCAAAGAGGGCCTTTTTTCACTTGTCACCCAAGTTTTTTGAGACAGGATGTAGATACCTATAAGCAAGGGTTTACATGTGTCGTTGATGCTCTTGTTAATATTAAGGACTCAAACTAAGGGGAAATCGAGGTTTTACTAAGATTGAAATACAATTTCATGATTTGCGCTTCATGTTGCCCAATTGATCTAAAAGTCAGACGGATAATAGTTCAATTTAGACATTGACAGTTTGTTATGGCAAGTGACTTTAGAACTTGATTATGCAGACATTGGCTGCTGTTCATTTTTTTCGTCAAAAGCAGATTTGTTCAAAGCTTCTGTGTCACGAATGATGGCTGGGATGCACGACCTTCAGTGTTTACATCAACCAAAAGGTGAAATGAGTGGGTTTTAGTCAATGTGATGGTATGAAGTTGTGTACTGGATTCAGCAGCTCTGAGAGAAGCAAACAGACAGAGCGAGACAGAAGACATCGTTAAACATACAGGCTTGCACGCATGAGTGCTGGCAATTTGGAGCTGAAAAATTCATGAGGACTTTACCCCTTGTGAACTTTCCGCTAATAAATTTGGTTAGATCCTTCAAGCGAGTAATGTATCATTTGAATGAATGTTTGAGTGATAAATAATAACATTATTCATGAGTGACTTGCCTTGAAAAAAGATGTGTGTGTTAGAAGAAATCAATGGGTTGATGTTACTACTTATGTGCGTCACAAAACCATGAAAATGCTTTACGGACAGAGCGTAAGACTCGCCGACCTTGAAGTATGCCAGTGCCCTATAATGTATTAATTAGAAGATAATGTCCGATTTTTTACTTTACCTCGTCTTGTTATTGGTATTTCGCTCTGCCCAGGGACCTGGTTAATTCCACGTGTCTTGTGATTAAATGAAGCCTCATTGAAATTTAATGAAATGGTGATGGTCTGCATTTTGAAGAGGGGGAAATGGCCCGAAGGGAAAAAAGGCTTTATTTGACAGACGGATTAGCCGGACAAATCTTATATGGCACTGATATGCTTTGTGCTCACAATTAGTTTGGGGAAAGAAATGTTCATAGCGTTTGTGAGGATTTAGTTGTGAAGATTTTCTACTGGATAGCTGGGGAAGACTAATGGACATTTAAATCAATTTCATACTGCCAAAAAATTATAATGAGAGTTAGGATGTGATACAACTTAGGCCAAGTAAAGAAATAAAACAGTTGATCGTCGAGACTTTTAAAAAAGTGGTTGAGGGCGGCCTTTATATTGTTATTTTATTTTTTTCCAGAAGATTGGCACACCCATGTCAAAGATAGCCACAATGGTCAAAGATAGCCCAATGAAATTTGAAGATTGCGTTTGCATTGTGGAAATAGTAGTATGCAAGAAGATAGAAGAAATTGCTCAACATAAGAAGATACTCTTTAAATCGGTATGAGGGGTGGGAGTTTAATATGCTCCGATATTTTGTGACTTCGATTTTCCCCTTTTTAGCCTTCTTTGGTGGGTGTTGTTGTGTAAACAAATAACAAAAAAATCGGTGCAGCATTCCAAAATCGAAGAGGGCGGGGACGATCAACTGATTTATTTCTTTTACTGGCCTTAACAAATTTGATGCTGCCAAAAAATTAAATTGAAAATTTCATAGTGTGATTAAAAACTACGTTTGTGGGAATTCTCTGCTGGGATTTTAGATGACTGTTGATACCGTACCCATGACCCTTTCAATGTATCTATTAAATTTATTGTGTAATGCTATGAACTTCTAATCACTTTTTTGAAAAATTTGTAGGTTCTATAGGCCTGATACACTAAAGATGAAATTTTTCAACCTTTTTCTGTTACACAAGTTTTATTATTCATCAACTCTAGTACGAGATTTAACCATCTTAAAACACTGTACATGCATGTGTTTAACAATGGTTTTGAATCATTTATAAAATGTTCTAGAATATCCTTGAGATCGGATTCAAAGCATTCTCAGCTTCACCTTGAGGTTTACCCTTGGAAAATTACATTGAACATAACTGAAGACAAGGTTTGTGATAAGCTCCTGCCAGTCATAATGTTAATACATGCATTTATGTGGCACTGAACAGGCTGCTAATTTGAGAATGTTGAGCACACAGTTGGAGAACCAATAAAAAAACTAGTGTTTCTTCAATGCGATCCGTTCTGGCTTCCGTCCTTAAGAACTAATAGGTATGGCCACTTCATCGTAACTTCCCAAAAAATAGGGGTTTCTTTAGTGGCCTAAGCCCCATTTTGGGTCGACCAATATTAAGTTTACGAGTACTCTATGTTTTTTTAGCTCTCACATCAAAACGGATTGAAATATTAGCACAAAACTTTTCAGATGGGCTTTTGGGGTGGCCATCTTTTCAATATGAAAACTTATCAACTTACTTGGGCCATCAACATGATATGGGTCAGTACAATTAGCAAAGCACAAAAGTAATTATATATTAGTAAAATAAAAAAGGGGCATAAAAACATGTGAAACCTTGCCACAATACCTTTTATCTCATTGTAATAAAAGCTGTTGTCAATATTTGTTAGTGAAAATCCATGGAAAAAAATTTGGCATTCCAAAATAAAATAAATTGGAATAAATAAGATTTTTGCGACTGCACCTTTTGTCAACTTTTGTGAACGTTGGCATGCCTCGGCAATCGTGCTCGGCATTTGGCACAGAAGATGAAGGGTATCTCCATATTCTGTGCTTTTGGTCTGTGCTCATGCCAGGATATGATTTTGCCAAAAAAAATCTTGAAATTGATCTGGAAAATCACTTGATTCCTGATTCCTACATGGTAGAATGGGTACCCGAAAGTTTGGTTGAATGACAGACTGGGAATTTTTCCACCCTCTCCAAAAATATCTGATGGGGGGGGGGGGGGGTTGAGTGTCTGACCTGGGTAGCAATCATCAACGATTACGTTTTCACACAGTGATGTATGGTGGAGATACGTACTCCATTCATCTACTGTAGAGTGTTTTTTCTCAGATAAAACAAACTGCGCATGTACCAACTCTGGTGGTTGAATTTTTGGGCCATCGGGATAAGGGAGCACCTTTTTGGTAGACCTTTTCACTCAGACCAACTGCCCACCTAAGTGGCCCCACCCAGGAGACCAAAATGACTGGTTAGTAGGACATTGCCGCACTGATGCCAATTCACCCAGCTTAAAACAATACCCAATGAAAGAGATATTATTCACAACCATATCAATCACAGGTAAAGTGTTTGGAATATGCCTCATCTGTACAGTGTACACAACACAACAAGATTTAATTTAAGTCTTTACGCTTTGCATTTATAGACAATTGTCTACCGTGGATCACTGTCTTTTCCTTTCAGTTTTCTGTTTGTGGAATAGGAAAAAATACTACAGCAACAACTACAATAAATTATCAAAATTACACAGAAATATAGCATGGCATCTGTGAAATAAAGTGTTGATCCAATTGCCAAGCAATACCTTGGTGTGTGTTGTGGGGGGGTCTCACCATTGGGGGAGGTAGTAGGGGTATGTGCCACCCTAAGACCCTCATTTTTAGGCTCTTTTCAGTTCGTGACCCCCATTTTAGGACCATTTTGGTTCCAGATCCCTAATTTTCATGTCCAAAGCATTTTCGGTCAAATTTCTTAGAACAGCCTAAGCTGTGAGATTGAAATAAATCGGCACTTATTTCAAATGTTAGGAAACAGAGCTCCTGAGACCCCATTTTGGGGCCTCAAATCAGCTCCGAAGCCCAATTCTGAAATCTGGTGGCACATTACCTACCTAAATAAGGTAGCTATTCACTATTTTCTACTTCATCGCCAACTCTGATATTTTCATTGCAATCTTTACTTTAAATAAATAATACGAAGTACCTTTTACAACCGGGAGTGGGATCGACCCCACGATTTTCGGATTACAGACGAGCGCCCACAGATGCAGGCCATGCAATCCGAGCTGGCAGAACATCACTCTTTTGTAAATACTTAAATAACACATTAATGGAATAAAGCGACACTAATCATGAATAGCGCCGCTATGAGACTAGTTAAAAATCTTGTCAGAGGACCATATCATTTTGATTGGCTGATTTTTGTCATATATTCATTTGAAATAATTAAGCCTCTAGCCCTCCTTTAGCCCCCACCAATTTACCACCTTGCCTGATTGGCTCAAAAATCTGTGACCAATCTTACCACATTGCTGATAGGCTCAAAAGATGTGTGACCAATCTTACCACGTTGCTGATTGGCCTCAAAGATTTGTGACCAATCTTACCACTTGCTGATGGCCTCAAAAGATCTGTGACCAAGTCTACCCATTGCTGATTGGCTCAAAAGATCTGTTGACCACTCTTACCACTTGCTGATTGGCTCAAAAGCATCTGTGACCAATCTTACCACATTGCTGATTGGCTAAAAGCTCTGTGACCAATCTTACCACGTTGCTGATTGGCTAAAGATCTGTGGACCAATCGTACCAAATTGCTGATGCTCAAAAGTCTGTGCCAATTCTTACCACTTGCTGATTGGCCAAAAGATCTGTGACCAACCCCCCCTTCCCCGCCCCCCCCCCTCTTACCACATTGCGATTGGCTCAAAAATCTGTGACCAATCTTACCCATTGCTGATTGGCTCAACAAGATCTGTGACCAATCCTACCACATTGCTGATTGACTCCAAAAATCTGTGACCAATCCTACACGTTGCCTGATTGGCTCCAAAAGATCTGTGACAATTTTACACATTGCTGATTGGCTCACAAAAATGTGAACCAACCTTACAACATGCTGGTGGCTAAAAAGTCTGTGACCATCTTACCACATTGATGATTGGCGCAAAGAAGATTGTGACCAATTTACCAAATTGTGATTGGCTCAAAAGATCTGTGACCAATCGTACCACATTGCTGAGTTGGCTCAAAAGATCTGTGACCAATCTTACCACATGCGGATTGGCTCAAAAATCTGTGACCAATCTTACCACATTGCTGATTGCTCAAAAAGATCTATACCACTTTACCACATTGCTGATTGGCTCACAAGATCTGTGACCAATCTTACCACATTGCTGATGGCTCAAAAGACTCTGCTGACCAATCCTCCACCATGCTGATTGGCTCAAAAGATCTGTGACCAATTTACCAAAATTGATGATGGCTCAAAAGAGCTGTGACCAATAGACCACATTGTGATTGGCCTCAAAAAGCTCTGTGACCAATCCTACCACGTTGCTGATTGGCTCAAAGATACTGTGACATTGACCAAATGCTTGATTGCTCAAAAGATCTGCTGACCAATTTACCAATTGCTGATTGGCTCACAAAAATCTGTGGACCAATCTTAACCACATTGCCTGATTGCCTCAAATCTGTGACCAATCTTACCACATTGATGATTGGATCAAAAGATATGTGACCACCTTACCACATGATGATTGGCTCAAAAGATCTGTGACCAATCTTACACATGATGATTGGCTCAAAAGAGCTGGACCAATCTTACCACATGGATGATTGGCTCCAAAAGAATCTGTTGAAGAAATCTTACCACAGTTGCTGATTGGCTTCAAAAGATCGGAACCAATTCCTACCACGTGCTGATTGGCTCCTCAAAAGATCTTTGAACCAAGTTTCAGCACTTTGTGATTGGACTTCAAAAGATCTGTGGACCACTCCTACAACATTGCTGATTGGCTCAAAAGATCTTTGACCAATTTTACACTTTGCTGCTTGGCTCAAAAGATCAGTGACCAATCCTCCCCGGGGCTGATTGGCTCAAAAGACTTGGACCAATTTTACACTTTGCTGATTGGCTCAAAAGATCAGTGACCACATCTTACCACATCGGATTGGTCAAAAGATCTGTGACCAATCCTACCACGTTGCTGATTGGCTCAAAAGAGCTCGTTAACCAATTTTACACTTTTGTGATGGGCTCAAAAAGATCCAGTTGACCAAATGGTACCCACATGCTGAGTGGCATAACAAAGATCAGTGACAATTTACCACATTGCTGATTGGCTCAAAAGATCAGTGACCAATCAGATGGTAGAGTGATCTGAGGTAAGCCAAGAAATTGAGCAACATAAAAAAAGTCGTTCTCTAAGAATTAATTCCCAGACCACACTTACCTGCCCATCAATTTAATTTGGTTTTGCATTGGATATATGTAGCCAATCGGATCAATGGTATGGAAAGTTTAATGGTGCATACAAATTGTAAGAATGTCTATTTAGTTATTATTTAATTAGTTTATGCATCTAATGAACTAAGGCCTAAAACATCTTATTCTGTAACAGAGGACATTTTTAGGGCTCAGTTGATTTTTTTTGTAAAAAAAAGATGACTTCTCCCTGGTTTACTGTTAAAATGAATTCAATATGCTACTATTAAAGTTTTTTTTTCATTATGGGACATCCAAAGATCTTGTTGTACCGTTGTTTTGTTGCAATGTTTTTTCTTCATCTGATGTTGTCAAAACAAAACAAAATTCTTCAAAAATTGGTCGGTTGGTATGCCAAACAATTTTTTATGCCCGAATCAGAAGTACTGTTAGAAAGGTGTTGCCTGAGGGGGTTATTTAAGGATTTTAATCAACAATTACAAAAACCTTAAAAAAAATTTTTTCCTCTAAAGATAAAAATATGAATTTCTATGCCATAAGTCTACATTATCTACCCAAGAATGGCCTAAATGGGGCACAGAATAGAGCTCCCAAGGTTCTACTTGTCCTGCCAATCACTTCCTTAGTGTAATTTCAGGGCTTGCTGCATGCCATCTAATTTAGCGTCATTTTAAGCCTTATTGATCCCACAAGGCATGACCAAACAATTTCTAAATCATCTTGGTTAATCAATGTTGTATGCATCCTGCTTTTGGTTTGTCGCCACCACAAAGAAAGCTCCGTAATTAAAGGCTGTAGTCATACAAACAATAGCAGAGAAAACCAACCAATTGTCAAAAACCTATGATACCATAATATATTAATTATGTAAAGATAACAGATAATACCACTACTACTGTCCTTAATAAAAAAAAAAACTACTAGACTTTGCAGCAATAAATTTTCAGCACAAGCTTTAAAAAATTTGACTTTTTTTAATTGAAAATGTTAATCAGTTAAATTTTCTCTCTCTATAACACCTTTATTGAGAAAAAATGGTGTGCGCCCGCAGGCGGAGGAGTGCCATCCCTCTGTTGTTTGGGCCAGACTCTCATCGTATAATGTTGCTGTAGCGGGGGGGGTTGCCATCCTCCCGCACAGCGAGTCTGTTTATCATGCCCAGCATCGGCCGTGTTGCCATTTATACTCTCTGGGTGAGAGAGGCAAGCGAGGTAAAGTGCCTTGCCCAAGTGCACAACACATTGGCGACAGTGGGGATCAAACCCACAACCTTATTGCTTATGGGGTGAATGCTGAACCAACTGCACCACATGGGCCCTCTAAGAAACTGAGCAGCAAATATTTTTCTTATAAATTGAAACATGTCCTACATGGAGTTTGAGAAAATTAATTGCTCACAAAATCACATGGATTTGCAGTATTGGATTCAGTAGCTGACCAGAGTGGCTGGGTAATTTGAAAGGAATTCAATTATTTCTATATGAAAAGGTAAAACCAACTAATAAATTACCACGATTGTGTCCAATTTGTGGCTTGTAGTAGTATTTTTATCCTCTAGGAAAATTCTTGAGGAAATGAAAGATGTTATTGAGATAATGAACCTTAGGAAGAAGTGGGAGGGCATATAAGTGATGTGATCAAGCAAAATGAGGCTGAAGTCGGTTATCAGATTTGATTTTTACTTTTCTATGGACTGTAGCACCGTTTAAAAAAGCTACATCTTTGCTGAAAACCCGAGGGAATTGACCAATTAATTTCTACACATATAATCAGTTGAGGGTTGGCAAAAAACAATAGGAAACAAAAGACATTTTCTCCTTTGTTGACGATATCTCAAATCAATATTTGCAACTTACGACTCATTTGCTTGTCAATCACATTGTCCACGTTTTGAACCATAAACACTCCCGCGACTGACAAACATGACTTGGCAAATTTTGGTGTTTTGGGTAAGAATTTAACATTATACATTGAGATTCTGCAAATAAGAACATACCTATTTCTTGTACAGTAAAATGCCTATGCCCACAATAAAATGTTTTCACAAAAACTATCGCCGATCATAATGTAGCGACAGTTGATAAGGGATGGCCCGAGTCAGTATGTAAGTTTTCATCTTGATAGAATGGCCTTCATCCCAAAATCCCATCGGTAAAGTTTTGTGCCGATATTTCAATTCATTTTGATGTGAGAGCCAGAAACGTGATTTTGTAAGCCTCGTAGAGGACTGTGTAAAATTAGTATTGGTCGACCAAAAGAGAGTACATTTTTGCTCATAATTTCAAAAATAAACATCCTTTAGCCCTAAGATTTCACAGGGTAAATGAGAAAAATAGTAACTCTCTTCTGATAGCAAAATGTTGACCACTTCCGGTAAAATCTGGTCTTCTGGGAACGAGGCTATTTAGTGACCGGGCCATGGACCTTTAAAGGTGTCTGCCACTGTTTCAAAAGGAGAGTAACAAATAAATAGATTCCAATATATCTAACGGCCACAACCGAGATGCTGTTCACCATGTAGCACCAAATGTCCCTGTCCGTCATTAAGTTGGGGATGTCAGATGGATTTCCTGGATGGATTGTAGTAAGCAATACAATCATGGTAGTTAAGGGGCGTTGACCCCATGTTGGTGGCTGGTAACCTCCAACATAAGACGTCTGAGACTACTTGATCAATCGCAAGATGACAATGACCGGCAAAATTGTGCTACGGCATTTGGCAAATTAGAAGATGAAGGGATATCTCGATATATCTGTGCTTGGTCACATGCTCAAGCCAGGATGTTTTTTTACTCGCATAAAGAAAGCCGGGTGGAGGTTGCCATCCAGTCTATCCTGTAGTTTTCTTCATGGTCCAGGTCTCGATCCATTTAACAGGGAATTCTCTACACATGATCTGAAGAACTCAGCTTGGTTGAATTGGAGATACAAGATTGCCATAAGTGTGTAGTTATTGCAGGCATTCCAGCTTGTCCTTTGCGTGACAGGAGTCTTTCTTGCTGTTGGAACATAGGATCCTAGGTACTTGATTGAATAGCCATCATTGTTGAAATATTCACCTACCATTGATGATATTTTTAGTGAGATTTAATGAGCTAATTGGCATACTTTATAAAAATAATGGTAAAAATATTAGTAGGTTTATAGAAGATGCTTTGAGACGTTTCCACATATGAAAAGCTTATAGTTAAGGCTTCCTTGCATCTGTACCCTTCACATTTATGCATATTTGATGAAACTTTATTTGTATAATTTATGCAAAAAATAGATTACAAGAAATAATGATGACTATCACAATTGAAGGCTTACAGCCAAAACACAGACCACATGAAATACAAATATTTAATGAGCAAATTTGCCTAATTTATGTAAAATAGAAAAATTACATTATGTATGTTTATCATAGATGAGGAGGATATTGGCTGCCATCGACTGAAACCTTATAACCAGGGCTTCTGGGAAAACATTGTACTAATGCAATTGATGTTACATTACATTTTTTAATGGAACCATATTTTTGCCACAAGGGTCCAGGTTGATGTGAAAGCAGGGGAATCTAGTGGTTTGAGGAATGCCATGTTGAGTAAAGACTTGTATTTACCATAAAAAAAAAGGGGCAAATGTACCCTTCTATTTGATGTTAACACAAATTGGTTTTAGAAACCTTTGGCCGCAACTGTTTTGTGGATAAACTGCATAAAAACTTCAAATAAGGAGTAAATTAATTTTCGGACTATATTAATGTACAACTTGACCCCAAATGATTGTTTAATACCTCTGCAGGTAAACCTACAACTGATGACTGGAGATGCATAAGACCATCTTACATCTTTGGTGTAACTTAACTTAAAAATTGGAATCTGTCCTCTTCATAGTGCTTTTGCAAACTTTAACCCAAGGGCGCACACAACGACGTCATGCCTAAACAATATACATACAGAACTATTGAATAAGGTCAAGGTCTCTTCCCGAAACATTCAAGTGATTGCCTGCAAATTCCAACCAATATTGTTATTTTCTTTCCATAAATCCGAACAAACAGATGAAGGCATGCACAACTCAGTGGACAATGCTCTGCTAACAATTAATGTGCATTAAAGAATTCACATGGGGTACAAATGAACACACACTGTTCCACATCAATGAAGTCCAAGTCATTTAAATGAGCACTATCAATAAATACCTGAAAGGTGTATTTCATGATCCAAGTACTCTTAATTGGGTTTATGGTTCAACAGATATCATGAAAAAGCTGGTTTCCAAAATTCCAGTTGATTCTGATGGTGCATTTTAACATTATGAGCAATAGGTGTGTGTATTACACTTTCATAAGCCACTGTGATGCAATTGCTGTCCATTTACAGAGGAAAAGTTTACAGAATTTGAAATAACTTACAGAAACAACTGATCTGAATGTAAAATTAGGCATACATACATACATACATACAATACTTCTACAATGGTACAGATGATATAAAAAATCTCAGCTTTTTTGTTAATTCGGGGGATCATGAAATTCCACACTAAATGCAATTGGTATAACTGTCTTGGGATCACAATCTAAACTGAATTGTAGAAACTTTTAACCCAACCAATCATCTTGCCATGAGACTTGCCCAACAGCTCCCACCTCACAAGGGCATACCAAATTGGTAACTTAAAGGTGCAGTGAGCAATTTTGTGGCACCCATATATTGTATCATATAGTGATTTCATATAGATAAGACCCCCAATAGATTTCTTACCTTGTCTTAGGTTACAGAAATGCCTTGAAAGTGAAAACAAAAGGCGATTTTCATTTGCTTAATTTCAATATTAAACTTAGGCTGAATTTAGTATTTTTGTACCAAAGAAATATTTTTCAGCTTAATCCTTTCACATGGGGACATTTTTTGATAAAAAGCTTTACATTGATGCAAAAAATCCGAATTTTTATATTTTTTAGGGACACCTGTCATGTGAAATCTCTTGTTGCACCTTTAACCCTCGTCTAACTGAGCCATTTGTTGTGACAAACCTCCCTTTTGGTGTGTTTAAGGGGGTGGCAACTCCCTTTGGTATAGATGAGGGTTAAGACAATTTCTGCTTCTTCCACCTCAACGTACTTGAAGAAAGTTGAGATTTATTTTGGGAGACTAAGATTTTAATTCTGCCAAATATGTCTCATATGTCCATACCAATTCATGTTCAGGATCTTCACATAGGAAATTTGTGACTGCTACGTGATTGAGATGAGAATTTGGTATTTCTATAAGCATGCTAGACAAATCTTGAAATTATTGGCACAAGTTCAGTCTGTCAACCAAATTAGGCCGACAATCCTGATCAGTGTTACAAAAGCAGATAACATGTGCACTGCAATGCGATGTGTTATTTCTCCATCTGCAGCAGAAAAAACAGACAAACTTTATATGTCATGAAGTTCTCAGGGGGCTGACACGATCTGATCGATTTAGGCATTGGGGATTTCCAACACTGGTCATTTGGAATTCTTACGTGTATTTTCTAACGTCAGCCTCAGTCCCAGTGACATTGCAAAAATCACCTTTAACCTTCGTTCAATCCATCTTAATAATTTTTTTTCCTAAATTATCATGATATACTGACTTCAAAATCCGTCGCAGTTAGTGGATTAACCCCGCTACAAACTAGAGTTAATTTTCCAATAACGGTCATTTAGATTTAAATATTCGGGTGCACCAGGCCAAGCCTTAAGACAAGTCTGTGTGTGATGACCTATCGGATACGCATAATAGCGCCTTCCTAACGTTAAGTCTTTAAATAAGACTAGCATTTGGGTTACGGCCGGAAGTTGATGCCGTTCTGTCTGTTGCTTTAAGGTTGGCATGGTCCTACCCCCCCCGGAAGTTTCGTGAGCTGCAAGCTTTTCATGTGGTGATGGTCTTATCCTTAAGATCTACAATTACCCCAAAAAGCTTTTTCTATTTTTGGCATAAATTATGCAAATTAGCTATTCTTCCAAATCTAATCATATCAAAACCTCTTTCCCTCATACCATTGACCAAGTTCTTCATTCTAGTTTATCCGTCAATTTTTTTGACTCACCTTATTTTAATATATAATATTAATTAAAAAACTTAAAACCCATAATCTCACCTTCATGTACAAACAGATATAATGATTGCCACTCTCTTCGGGACTTTGCTTGACAAAATGATTGTAATGAATATACTCAATTGGTGAATTTAAGATTGTTGATTCAAATTGTTGTAGAGTTTGTAAACATGAATGTTAACTTAGTGACTGCTTTAAAGGGAATGTGTGATCCACAACCTCGTCCCCCAGACTAACCTAAAAAAAGTTGAGATTTTTTAGATCATGTCTTTCCACTGCTTTTCTCTCCACCTCGTTTATTCGTTATCTGTCTCTTCACTTTCTGTGTTTGGGGCCCCCCCTTTCTTTTTTCCTTGCCTTTTCCTCGCCCCACCCATATTCCGAATGTTAGCATTAGTATCTTAGAAATTCGCAATTTGTATTTTCGTCCGTAAACGGACAGAAAAGTACAGCACGTGTGGCCTATGGGACTGGGGGAAAACAAGAATTTGCTCAAACACAATACCGCAAGGTCGGGATCAAACTCAAATTTTGTGAAAAACTTTCTCAAGGATATCTAGGGTATGGAATAAACAGAAGGTGCTGGAATCATGAAATGCACCTTTAAGTAATGAAGAAAAGGGCTAGAGCCTAGTATCCTATACAGGATGTAGTTAATAGAATATAGTGATTCTAAATCCAGATGCCAACAAGTCATTCAATCATTTGAATGGTCAATCAGTTGAATGACAATCAATCACATGATCGATCAACCTGATCATTAGTCAATTAATCATTGATCAATCAATCACGAGTAGATTTAATAGAATATAGTGATTTACATCCAGATGCCAATAAGTCATTCAATCATTTGGAATGGTCAATCAGTTGATTGACCAATCAATCAACCACCCAATAATCGATCGATCAATTAATTAATGATCAATTGATCAATCAATCAATTTTGTCAATCAATGGCAGATAGCTTACAAGCTACCACCCTCTCTGGTTTTCTCTAAGGGAGCGATGCCTTGAGACCTCTTCAGTGCATTGGGTCAGAGGTATAGGGAGACTAGCAGAAACAAAACACAGATTTGTTTTGTCATTGTGTCGACAGATTGTCAGGGGCGTACAGTTGTATTGGATCATAGCGACTTTCCGCTGTCAACGGCTACGATAAAAACAGTTGTTGGCCTTGATGGCAATTAGAGTTTACACTTGTCCAATGTATTTTTAGATGAGTTCATATCTGGGCATTACACAAGGAATATCGGTGTGATGGTGTGAATGTATGTACTGGTTTGTGGCCGACTGACTGGCAGTACTCGGCCTCACTCAGTGGTATGATGCTGATTCACCATGGAAAAACTTAATTTACCAACATTTTTACTGCTGTGTCAAGTATCTCAGTCTAATGGATCCCCAAAGTGTTGTGGTAAGGTGGGGATATTGAATTGGAATTAAGCCTATTTGGAAGATTTGATTTTCCTTGGCTCAAATCCTAAAAGAGGCAGATTAGACTTTTTGTTTAGTTGTGGTTTTGTCTGAGTTGTAGGGTTCCTGTCAAAATAATGGAAATCTATGAGTGGCAAAAAAACTTGATGACAGGATGTCCTAAGGAATTAATCAAAATGTGCTAATAATATCCTCAACATGCAGACTAAAACTCCCAAGGACCTATCAGAGCATGCAATTTTTAGCAAGATCCATTAGCTAGTACTGCCTGCAAATGTACATCGGACAGAACCCCCCCCCCCCCTCCCCCCCCCCCCCCCCCCCCCCCCCCCCCCTGATGGGGGGGGGGGGGGAGGACAGATACCATTGTATAATGTGAATGTATGGATGCTTACAATGCACACATCATTAAGGATGAAAGTACTGAACAAATCCGTTTTCCAGAGCGTGTCAAAATATCCTTGACATTGGGAACACGCTCTGGGTGGGGTCACATAATCTGATCAAGGCACAAATTTCTCGGTCAAAGATTGTGGAATAGGTTAAAAACCTCGCAGCAAGCTGAATCTTGAAGAAAGCTCTAATTTGCTTTCTTAACAGTGATAAACTAAGTAATACCACCTTAATGGACAGAATGAATACTTAACTTAGGATAATCAATAATATAAATAAAATGGAATCAATCCCAACCCATTAATTATATTGACTTTTTCAATTAAGTAGAAAAATTAATCATCAACATGTTAAAATAGTATTTATTTAGCTTTTCCTTCAAGATTGAGTCTTCTTGCTATAACACATCTTCTGGTGCAATGGCATATATCGCTCGTCTCAGGAAGGTGCGTAGTATACCAGCACCGTATAGAAATAAGATAGTTTTTTAATTAATGTTATTTTTAAAGCGCGACATATCCACGTAAAACGTGATCAAGGCGCTATGCGGCAGCCATGAAAGGCTCAGCACATCAGAGAAACCATATACCAGAAACAGATTTATGCCAAGAAGCTTGATTTTAGAAGACAGGGGAAACGAGTAACCGGAGAAAACTGCAGGAACGAGTATGGATGCGAGAAACAAAATTCACATAAAGCCATCGAGAACGAGCCCCTGCGGGGATCGAACCCGGGACCTCATGTGAAAAGGTGAGGGAAGTTACGCTTGCACCACCCGGTCCCCCAAAAGTGTACCGTGTTTTCGTTCTGAAAAACTCTGGTGTTTGGAAGTTTGGCGGAAACATGATGCTTCAAGGCTGTTCTGATGGACATTAATTAAATGGACAGTTTGAGTGTGTTCACTTACCAAATGTCTAGAACTTCATTGTATTCTTTCATCCATTATTTTGTATCCCCAAGATAAAGGCATAAAAGAAAAAAAACCCTCAAGACAATACAACTTATTGGTATAATTGCACAGGTATTGACAGTTATGTGTCGATCACTTTAATGGCATCTTGGGAATCGATTTTGCAAATATTACATTTGCAGCACAAAACGGATTATTCAAGATTATCTCCGGGTGTGGTTCAAATCCCAGTGTACTCAAATCAGGAATTAAAAAAAAAAAAAAAAAAAAAAAAAGTGGGGGGGGGGCACTTCACATATAGGAAAGGGTATGGGTGTAAGGCTGGCGATTCCAAACCCGGGGCATTTGGTGACAGAAGACTGACCAAAATAGGGAGGGGCTTTGGGTGAGAGACAGCAAAATTACCCCAAAATAAGGTTTTTCCAATGGACACAATCGCCAAAGTTTTCCAAAAAATGTGGTCTGGGGTGAGATTTTTGCAAAATTTTTCTAAAAAAATAGAGGTCTGTGGGTGAAACTGTTCTAAATCACCCACCCCAAAAAAAATAGGGGCCTTGGGTGACAGTGGGAAAATTTCAAAAAAATTATTAAACTAAAAAATCAAATTAAAAATTGAAAAAAATGGGGTCTTTTGGTACCAAAAACAATGCTGAAACTGGGTCTTAACAACCTTACAGATGTGTCACTTCCAAGATGGGAGTGCTCCCCCGGGATGATAACCCAATATGGTGTTATTAGTCCTTATTGGTAACATAGAGAACAAGCAAAGATGTGATGCTTCGAGGCCTTCTGATGCATAAATGGACAGTTTTGAGTGTGCTACGTAATAACTTTTAGAAAAATGAAACTACTTTTTCGTTCCATTATTTTTGTTTACCCGAGATAAAGGCAAGAGATAGCCTCAGGATAAATACTTGCGTAGATGGACAATGGACAGGTATTGGCACAAATGTGTCATCACTTTGATGCAATTGGGGATAGATTTGCAGGAATCATTTTGGGGGATATTACAAAATTCTACAAAAGAGGAAAAAGAATATACTTTTGCTGAATTTTTTTAAAAGGTCCAAAATTTAGAAATTTTTCTTTTTTTAAGTTTTTAAATGTTATTAATTAATAATTGCCCAAGTGAAATTCAGGCATGCCTGCGTTTGAAACCACATGATAGTCCAGTGATTTCATTTAATTGACACTTGTCATCATCTCATTTGTTTGAAACAAAGTTTTGTTCTGGTTAATTGTCTTCATTGCCCATATCGTACATAACGGCCATTGTGTTAATGTAATTGAATTGGACAAACCCTATTCAGAAGGTCTTTACAAACTTATCTTATTGAACGACCCATGTCAAAAAATAGTAAAGCTTCAATCCTGCATTTGTATCAACACGCTGTAGAATGCACCTATGTAATGAATTACACCAAGATGAATGAAAGCCAAAAAAATGTGTACTATGTATGTATTCATATTAAGATGATTTTGGGCACCAGCTATAGCTGGCAGGACCACTTAGGCAATCTGTGTTGCGTGTGTATGTGTGGATGTGTGGTGGTGGGTGTGACACAAATTGTTAAGTTTTTAAATGACCTCAAGTGAAAAGTTTACACTTCATTGGAACCAAACTTTTGTCATAGGTGCACCATGCGATCCCTCATATGTTGATGAGGTCCAACGTCCTGTTGGACAGGTCAAAGGTCTGTGAGGTCAAGTTGAAAATGGGCTAAAAATGTAAAATTGAGCTAAATTGAAAACTTGAAGTTCAATTGGAACCAAACTTTTGTCATAGGTGCACCATGCGATCCCTCATATGTTGATGAGATCAAAGGTCACCGTTGCCAGGGTCAAAGGTCATGGGGCGGCCCACAGCTTATTCTTTTGAATATAGTGAGCGCCGAAGGAAACGAGAACCGCCGAATTCTAGTTATTTTATGGCTTGCACAAACAGAAAATCCAGGCATACTTCTCTCTAGGAACATTGAGGATTGCAAGAAAGTTTAATTTTGTTTTCTTTTCTTCTTTTCAATAACCTCTCAAACAATATTGAAGGTTGTTTGTTTCTAACAAGAACAATCCAGAATTATTGTAATAAATGTGTATCCTCAGAAATTCCCTCTCCTCATGCCCCTTTAAAACTTCTAAGCCTGTGGCTTCTAAGGTGGCTTTCCAAATGATTGAAGGTCATTCAAAAGCCATCTCAGAAACCACAATGACCGTAGACTAGGCTTGTTTGGACTCATTTGAATGCATTTTACATGCTGATTCTGAATATGGTCATTTCAATTGCATAATTTTGAAATTTTTTACCAAGAAAAATACAATTATCTCTGAAAATAAATCGTGTTTGAACTTGGAGCAACATTAGTCCCCTGTAAGGGCTTAGGGTTATTATTACTCTAACCCAAAGTGCCAATGTCACAATATACAGATATGTTAACAGGTGAGTGAACTATGGCTTGGATCTTTGAGACACTGCAATTGTAGTGTTGGGTGCTTAGGGCGTGAATTACAGTAATCATTTAAATGCAGTATAGGAATAAATAGTTTATCACCACGTCTCTTTGAGGGCTTCAGACCACAAGCTCAATGACCACATACACATGTTTACCATGACACGAATCTGCTTGAATGCCTGTGGGGTATCACGCAGTGTGTAGTGTACATTGTGTGCTAACATCTTGGGTTTACTTTTTAAAATGTTTGGAATTAGAATGTAGAATATAGTCAGGATATATGGGTTTGGTTTTGTTGTTTGTGGTGTTGTGTGTAGTATTTGGGGCGTGTACATGCAATGCATGCATGCGTGTGTGTTTTGTGTTTGTTTGTGACAATGGAAGGGAATATTATCCCAATGCCAAATTACCTTGAAATACAATTCAGTTTTGAGTTTCTTTTTTAGAGTCCAAAACTATCAAACTATGAAGCCTTATTTTGGGTAAACAATCTAAAATATTACCAGATAGTTTCAAAATAGCTAAAGTTTATTTTATTGCCACATGGTCTTAGACCTAACCCCCAGGTCTCAAGGGTTTCAAATTTTCTGTCTGTCTCATTTCTGGCCGTAAAGCTTAATATCGAATAAAAGTTGCAAGTTGAATACTTTGGGCTTTATGAAATTTGTCTAAACATGTTTTTTGGTATAATTCCAAAAACCTGCTTTTTTTTCTTATTTAGTATTAATAATTCTCTACCCAAGGGGTGGAGGTGTGCAGTTGAAGAAAACTCTCTATAATGGTACTGGCGAGGTATTAACCAAACTCCTCAGAAACTTGAAAATAACAAATATTTGTTATTGATACGTAGGTGTTTTGTAGGAGCAAGAGATGACCGACCATGATCCTAAGAAAGTGTAAAAATAGATTTCTTTTGAGAAGTGAAAATGCTGACAGCTAGTGAATAAAAACTAGATGGCGGCACAAAAGCAAAATGATGGGGAAAAAGAAAGACACTGAGCTTAATGAAGCATTCACACGTCACTAACCTGTCAGCCGGCGTGGTCATAGCCCTTTACTATTTTTTACTGCTATGTCATATGTTTACTCCTCATGTGACTTAAAGTTTTCATTATGTTTGAAATTGAGTGGTAGATTTCAGGTAGATTATTATTTTTTAAAGATATTTATTGATGAGTGTATTGATGAAGTTAGACATATGATAGATTGCTTTTGACTCTTTTTTGTTGTAATGAAAACAGGTAAAATTAAAGTAAAGCTTAATAGATATGGAGATTTTTAACAGCAATTCGAAGGTGAAGTCTGAAATCTTTTATCTTTTAGGTCAAAGCTTACAATTTGCCCGTTTTTATTATATGGCTATTTCTGATGGTGTCCATTTCAGTGGAAAGATATTATCATCACTGCTATAATATTTTGTAGGTATTATTTTTTCAGATGTTGTAACAAATAGAATGTTATTATATTATGACAACAGTATATTTTCACATTTATTTAGATGTACATTGCCATCTCTACTTGAAATAAAAAAGGTGAAAATAAAACCCCACAAAAATTAATCACTTTGTTCTAGCCTTAACCCCATGAGTACTACGGGCCGATTGGTCACAATAGAACTTATGTGATATTTGTAGCCAATCAGCATTATGCTAAGACTGGTGGTAGGGCTGATAGGAATAAAGTTTAAATATTTGGAAGCTGCTTTTCAATTGGTTATTGAACTGCACATATTATGTAATTAGCAAATCACAAAAGCTGTGTGATAGTGCTCAGGGGTTAAACATCCAAAATTATGTGCAAGACTGCTATCTACTGAAGATAGCACAATAACCAAACAGTAAAATTACATTGCTCAAAGTCTGTGTAATTATATTACTCCAAGTCATGTGTCGCATGATTTTCTGTTATTTCATTTTTGTTACCATCAAATGTTATCATCTATTAATAAGAGCGGGAGTAATTAATCAAAATCTGGCTCCAGGACTCCTGAGCTGCACCGCGTTTGATTTACACCCGTTCATAAGGCGTAGTGATGAACATTCCAGCCCATAGCGGTGGCATGCTTGACCTTCTTCAGCGAAATTGGGTCAATGTTGTAGTGAAATACATGGCGAGCAACTCAGGTGGGATTTGAGCCTGTAATGGTGATCTCTCCGTGTATTACTCACTCCGTCGTTGTGTTACCATATCCCCGTCTTGTTTAAATAAATGTTATTAGGTAGGTTGACGAATACCTATCCATTGTCGTGTTGGCTCTGAATAAGAAGAAGCAATGCAGGAACGGGCTATGCATAAGGTAATATTTGCACAAGGTTCATTTTACTGATTTCCATAGTAAAACACACTTTGTCGTGTCTTTAATACGTGGCTGAATTCGACCAAGAAATGGGTGAACCTCTTCACAGAATATAACAGTGATTTCTTGTAAAGGATGCAAAATTAAAATATATCTAATTATTAATACAGTTCCCTGTTTATATTAAGTTACTAAAAATAAAATTGTGTTATTTTTTCTCCCTTTAAAAATGAATTCAAAGCAAGTGAGAATGCTCAGTGTAGTATACAAGAATAATAGTGTATTGCATACACTAGTAGCTCTCACGGAAGAATGACATACGGAGAGGTTCTTCTAGTGAGCATTAGCAGAAATGCGTACATAGGAAAATAATGGCTTGAGCTGCAAAGATAATATGAATGCTCAGCTTGCCAGAAATACCAAATCTAATTCGGTGTTTAAATGTTTTAATTGCCTTCTACTAGATTTAATTGCTACACTCAGGGATGATAACTTCATGCTCCAATTAGCATTGTGATTATATTGAATAGCAAATCGACAGGGATGAGAATCATCTTGGAATGAATTGTGTGAGATTTGTAATTAAAACTGGTTTTATGTACATCTAACCAAATTAAAATTACCACTGAATATGTTGATTAGAGAAGACTAACAGTACACAGCATCATTTGCTTTTACACATTTTATATTTTCATAAATTGACCAATTTTTAACCCCCTGTGTACTACCAGTTGATGTAATTGGATAATCATAAATTATGGTTAATTGGTGTAATCAACCAATTAGAGACATGGTTAGAAAAGCTTCAAGGTCTATTTTGATTGGCTACTCACAGGTTATATCACATTACATCATGAGCCAATCATAGATACTGTTAGAAAAGTGGTTCTTCTCAGGGGGTTGACAGCACCTGAAATTTTCATATTAGCAGATGCTCTGTGAAGGATGGGAAAGTGAATGGCTTAAGAATGACTTATGTACAGTGTGTTTCAAATAAAATGATTCTGCTGATCGTGGATGACTTGGTTCTCTCAGAATCATTGTGCAATATTTGCACATGTTCATCACTGCATTTGTCCTGTGAATTTGCCCAAGGTTATTCCTTGCTTACTGGCAGCTCTTAGATGTTATGTGACAGTCTTTCCCAGTTTCAGATGTTTTATACAGGGGCGTAACAGGGGTCACTTGACAGAGGGGGCAAATTCCCGGTTTTTAGGTCCCTGTTGGAGGTGGTTTTGAGGCAGATTTTGCTGTTTGGAGGTAAAAGTATTAAAAACTATTTTTGGGGGACTTATGCATCCCTTTAAAAAAAAAGACAAAAGTATAGGAGTTTTGCCAACCCACAGAAGGAAGTTTCAGATTTGGAATCATGCTGTTTAATGAAAAGGAGTGCTTGTTTCATGCATGCAAGGAAACATTTTTAAATTTTCTTTTAAAAAAGTCTCAAATAAATGCAAATTTATGACAAAAACATTTGGCTTGAGGCAAAGATATATGCCATGCAAGTATGAGAAGCCTCTTCAGTGGGATACACTGTACCACATTACATATAGTAAAATGATGAATTACCTCTCTCTCCAGGGACACAGTTCATTCAAACACACAGAAAGGTGTTGTAAGACACTCACTCAAATGAGTGCCTAGTTATCATCCTGATACCCAAAAAGTCTGGTTAGTATCTCCAAACATGCACCTGTGTATGGAGGTCAGTGAACTGTGACTGAAATATGAGAATGTTGTGGAATATGTAGCCTGCAGCAGACTTATGGAGTCAAATGAATGAAGTAAAGGAAATGGAAAGATAAAAGGAGGGAAGTAAGTTTTATAGTTGGCCCAGGCTACGTTTAATGTAGGTCTGTGCATTATATGACGAAATATGAATTTTATTAAACTGGAAGTTGAGGATATGTAAACATCATATGGTAGCTGTAATGTGTTTACTAAAAGGATGGGGCATAACCTTAAAGTACACTTACAGTGTTAACATGGAGAAGCTCGTGGTCATAATGCAAGTGTGTGGTAAACATACTATGGTAGCTAATAGTGTATCACTATAAGATGCAACATGACCTTGGTTAAAGTACAATTGAGCTCAACACTAGTTACGAAGGTGCATGATGCATCCTATGTAAAACATACTTATGGTAGCTCAAGTGTATCCCACATAAGATGGAACAGGACCTTTGATAAAGTACTTGAGTTAACACTAGATGAGACCAAGGTCATGGTGCAATTCTATGGGTAAACATACTATGGTGCTCAAGTGGATCCCTATAAGATGGAACATGACTTTGTAAAGGATTGAGTTAACACTAGATGATACGAAGGTATGATTGCCAATCCTATGGTAAACATGACTATGTAGCTCAAGTGTATCCACTATAAGATGGAACATGACCTTTGATAAAGTGCCAATTTGGGAGTTTGCGCTACAGGAGGCCAAGGTCATTATACAATCCTTGTAGTAAACATACTTATGTAGATAGAGTAGTTCACTAGAGCTGGAACATGACCTTGAAAAGTACATGGAGTAATACTAGAGGGACCCAAGGTCATAATACATGTTGTAACAATGCTGTATCAATGGTCATGATTTGTAAACATGACCATTGATAAGTACATTCGAGTTATAACAGTGGTCACAATAGTGCTCGGATTTTGGTGGTAAGATGTACCGGATACTCGGCGAATCGTCCAGGGCAGGTTCCGAGGTACCCCAATCAACGAATCATATAGTTCAGCAACATTTGACTTCACAAAAGTTGTTACTTTCAGATTATTTTTACCAAAGTGGTAACAAAACCAATTGTCATTATTTATTGAATCAAGCAAACCTATGGAAAATATACATCACAATATAGGCTTTATCTGCATATCTGATTGTTCCAGCCCTATGTCATATGCATCCCGAGGTAACATACTATTAGATATAATGATCACTGGACTTATAAAGATTGAACATGACCTTTGATCAATCATGAATTAAACACTAGGAGAGTTTCATGGTCATAAAGCCATCTGAGACTAAACTACATAGTAACTATAGTGTATTTCACGTCAACTTGGAGCATCTCTTTGACCAATAGGAGTGTCCTATAAATTGACAGAAGAATGGTCATATACCAACAACTGTACAGATTATAGGACACTGCCACTAATCTACTTTCAATCCTCTTGAGGGTGGTATTGCATGGCAACAGTTACGTAGTAAATTGACTAGGAATACTCTTCATTGGTGTGAAGGGTTGTTTATTGTTTGACTGTAGGGCTTGTGCCTCGTGGGTATGGGTTACCAATAAGGACAGGCATCTTGTGATTGAAAATGGGCCAGACAACAAAATACGAGCCATAATTGCAAAAATACACAATTTTGAAATTAAAAAGGACAAAGTTGAAAATGGTTATGGCAGGATGGGGTAATGCAACCAAATCTGTAAATTTGTTGGAACGTCTGTTTAAAAAAAATTGCTGCATATATGTTTTAAAAAAATCTCTATTTATCCAGGTAGTGAAACATTTAAATGGGGGTTGATTTTAACATCATTAGTATTTTTTTTATTGGCAAGAGTAGTTGACAATCTAAAAAGTTTGCAAACCATAGAAGAGTGCTCTCTGCTAACATCCCCTTGGTAATCCTTCAAATTGCAGATGTTCTCAAATAGGTCCTGAAGCATTACATTGACCTTTTTAATTGATTTAGTTTGTCTTTATCTATTTAGTAATTGTCTTTTTATGGATTACTTTGTTCTGGTTGGCTGCCCCAAACTTAAGGGGCACGACCTGAACCTCAACCTCGACCCCACCACTTACCCCATCAAATGTGAGCTTTTGGTATCATTTAAGAACCTTGAATATATATTTCTCATCTCGTGTGCAAAATTTTTTGGCCGAATTCTTTCCCATTATCAGGCTACAAGCTAAAATATGGAGTGTTTATGGTTACTGAAACCTATTTAAACAGTAATCTGTCCATTGGCTATTTTGATACGCACAGTTACCGCTCCTGCATGCTAAAACGGTATGTCAAATTCAAAATTTTCTATTCAAGGTATGTTAGTGATGGCCTTTCCTATGAATTAGGTTGTAGGTGTAAGTTTTCAAGTTTTCACCCACAGGCATAGCGAGGAGTTTCATTACCAGTTTTGGGGCATTTAACTTTCATAAAATGGCAAGTTTTGAGCTGTTTACCTTTTTAGCTCTGTTCAAGTCAAACAAATTAATGTGATGATGATTTGTACTATAATATTCATATGACATGCCAACATTTTACATTTGATTCACAAACTTTTCACATATAAAGGTCAAGTCCTAGTGAAAAAAAGGTGTTATTTTATGCTTGTTACGAGTGAGTAAACAGTCCTTCACACACGAAAACGTAGCCAGGCAGCCAGCGGGAATTGATCAAGCGTGCATGTGTCTATATGCGTGTAGCTCATGAAAAATGTGAAACTGCCGTACGAGAACATAAACCCACCAGCATGGATCTCCCTGGTGGTGGCACAGAAATTTAACGGAAACCCACATGCATCTAATCAAATTCGCTGACGATATTCACAGCACATGGCCGTCGCATTCATACGGGAATTGGCCCGGACGATAAAATTGCCTGCCTGCAGTCGAGAACTAGTCTTCTTAGAGTATGCCAAGTGTAGATAGGGTTTCAAAAGAGTGTTCTGTTTCAATCAATAATCAAAACATGACCTGCGATTTGGGTTCGTTTTTACGCTGGGGGAGGAAAGCTATGCCCAACGCCGTTGTCTGTTAAATCATACGCGGAAGTTTTTGGTTACCGCCAATTTGTACGCTAAGAACTCGCAATGTTTGATCAATAAAGATTCTTTTTATGCATGTAGGGATTGACATGTTTCTGGAGTGTGATTTTGTTGTCCGTAAGTGGGTTTGACATTCTTTCATCAATCCCCCCAACTTGTCAGTACAAGTGTAACGGATCATTAATGTAACAATGTGGTGATGGACTAACATTGTTTGTTTAGTCGGTGGAATTTGGTGTGGCTAAACGGAGTAGATGTCGTACATGTCCAATATCGAATATCTTCTTGCTACAAGTGCTTTCTTGGTCAAGCATGAATGAATTTACAATTTCAATGTTGCTGTGTCTGTAATGTATGGAGGGTGTAGAGTCAAGGAGGTGAGATTCTGGTGTAGGCCTATAGGTCCATCAAGCTAGTATAGTATTAAGCAGTATTAAAAAATGAAGTGAGGCACATAGGGAAGACTTAATTTTCTGGTAAAATGTCCAAACTGGACTGCAAGAGAGATGGCGATTTTTATGCTGCATAACATCTCTCTTAACCTCATTTCCTGCTGACTCTCATTAAATGCATTGACTGATTAACTTTAGACTCAATCAAAAGAATCACTGGCCCAAGACTCACCTGTGGTGTACACATTGACCTCTAATGACCCTATGTGACCTCTGACCCTATTGGATGTGTTCCTGCCAGGAGGATCTTGACAGTTTTAACTGTACATTGGTAAACTTGGTTTTCATTCACAAACATTTTGATTAACTTAAGTAGCGATCTCATATAGCATTGCCTTATGGCATACAAGGATTGATTGAGAAGCTTGCAAAGGTCATTTAGGAGTTTTTGGGTTTATTGGTTATTTTGTACACTATTGCATCTTGGGCTGCTTTCAATCTGTTATGCAATTATTGCTGGCTAAAGGTGTTCAGTGAGTGACCTTTATGACAGGTTAAAGGTCAGAGTCACTTGAGGTACATCTTCATTGACCCCTTTGCATTTCTGTAAAAACATAGGATAGATTTGAGGCAAGTTTTTGTGTCGCCTGCCCTAAGGCAGGAACCAAGGCAGGAAGACACATAGGGATCACTTTGTCCACTGTAGTTGATGTCTGTTGTGAAAAAGGGTTAACATTTGCTTGTAATATCCACATACTTTGATGGATTTAAACCAAACTTGGGTCACAGGTGCAACATGGCATCCCCCATTTGTTGATGAGGTCAAAGGTCACATACCGAGGTCAAAGGTCATGTGAGGTTAAGTTGTAAAATCGGCTGAAAATGTAAAATTGACCTCATTTGAAAAGTTGAAGTTCAATTGGAACCAAACTTGATTCATAGGTGCAACGTGTGATCCTCATTTGTTGATGAGGTCAAAGGTCACATACCGAGGTCAAAGGTCATGTGAGGTCAAGTTGTAAAATAGGGTGAAAATGTAAAATTGACCTCATTTGAAAAGTTGAAGCTCAATTGGAACCAAACTTGATTCATAGGTGCAACATGTGATCCGTCATTTGTTGATGAGGTCAAAGGTCATATACCAAGGTCAAAGGTCATGTGAGGTCAAGTTGTAAAATAGGCTGAAAATGTAATATTGACCTCATTTGAAAAGTTTAAGTTCAATTGGAACCAAACTTGGTTTACGGAGTTTACATGCAAGCCCTTATTTGTTTATGAGGTCAAAGGTCACATATCAAGGTCAAAGGTGATGTTAGGCCTATCATTCACAACCGCGACGGCAGGCGACATAAGCGGTCTGAGCACCGATGTATTTTTTTTTTATCATTGTTGTTGTCTACTACTTTTGACCTTGTCATTGAAATTGGGTCATTGCTTATTTATTGGGTTTTGCAGTGTGTCTGGTCAAATACAAATATTGACTGTTTACAAATTATGTAGTTCAGAAAAGTTGACATTCTTCATACATAATGTATAAAAAAAAAAAAAAAAAAAATGAAAATGTAAAATTGACCTCATTTGAAAAGTTGAAGCTCAATTGGAACCAAACTTGATTCATAGGTGCAACATGTGATCCGTCATTTGTTGATGAGGTCAAAGGTCATATACCAAGGTCAAAGGTCATGTGAGGTCAAGTTGTAAAATAGGCTGAAAATGTAATATTGACCTCATTTGAAAAGTTTAAGTTCAATTGGAACCAAACTTGGTTTACGGAGTTTACATGCAAGCCCTTATTTGTTTATGAGGTCAAAGGTCACATATCAAGGTCAAAGGTGATGTTAGGCCTATCATTCACAACCGCGACGGCAGGCGACATAAGCGGTCTGAGCACCGATGTATTTTTTTTTTATCATTGTTGTTGTCTACTACTTTTGACCTTGTCATTGAAATTGGGTCATTGCTTATTTATTGGGTTTTGCAGTGTGTCTGGTCAAATACAAATATTGACTGTTTACAAATTATGTAGTTCAGAAAAGTTGACATTCTTCATACATAATGTATAAGACCGGGGTCACACGAGGCTTTTTTTCGTAGTTTACTACAATAGTACTACAGTAGTACTACAATAAAGCCTGCGTGTGACCGCAACTTAAGACGACATGTCGTCGTTGTACCATATTACTGTCGTAATAACTTACGTGATATTTTCCATCGTGGGTGGGGGGGGGGGGGGGCGGCGCATCTACATGGTACTGTAGTAATTTACTGGGCAAAATCGTTGTGTGACCGACCGCATTCGTAGTTTACTACCATGCTTACGGCAATGAACCGTGTTATTGACCTCCCGTGCTAGTGTGTTCCAGAATGTGCTACGCATGATTACAATAAATCACAACACCGTTTGACCCGGACGGTCGTATAATATTCAGTAGTCCCACATTAAGAATATTACGACACAACGACGAACTATTGCTTGTGTACCGCGGTCGGACCATGACTTATTTTGATGAAACTTGAATATCATCCTGGGAAGGCTAAAAGTAGAAAGGAATCATTAAGGTTTGGGTTGTAGGGTTTCAGGAGGAGAACAGTGCAACAACAATGGCATTAATATGCACATTCATTATTAAGTGCTTTTGTCCAAGGTCATCCTGAGCTTTCTGCAGCTTTGGGTTACGGTCTATGAGTTTTTCTGTGTGGAGATAAATGTTGTCTTTTGCGTGTGTTTCAGTAAACAACGGCTGGTATTGAAAGGGAGACTAACTTTAGGTTGGGTTTAAGACCATGGTTAGTCCCCTACAAGAGGGACCGTTTTTTCTTACAACATTACTCTAAAGGTTTGGCTGTAAACGGAAAACGGTGATAAATTTCCTCATGGATGGGCTGGAACAGCCCATCATGATGAATTTGCTCACCCGTTAGATTTAACTAACTTTTTACAGTATTTTTGAAAGGAAAAAAAGGTCCGCTCTTGTAGGACTAACCCTGGTTTAAACCCCGGTCTAAAGTTAGAACTTAAGTTTATACAATTAAAGGCCTACATGCCCAAATGAGTGCAGCAATACTTCTGTTTATAAGTCAGTTTAAAGCGTCAACAGAAATGTTTTGATTGGTTTCTAGAACAAACATTGACTTGTGATTTCAAAATCTTGATATAATTCCAACTTGCATCCTTGAACTTTTGAGAGGGGTAAATTAACAGGGGTCAATTTGTAAATATTTCAAACGGGATTAAAAGGGTTATAGACAAGTTCATTTGCTCTAAGGAATTTAAAAAAGAGTATATTTTGTACATATGACAAATTACTTTTAACACTGGCTTAAAATGGTCACGTTCGCCTTGGGTTTTGGTCCCCCGCCAAAAACTTTTTGGTGGAAGGGGGACTATAGAAAAATTGCTCCCCCGTCCGGGTGTGCAGTGTGTGTGTCCCAGCGCGATATCTTTGGAACAAAGCAAGTCTGGATGTCCATCTTCGCAAAATAGATGTATACCACCTGACGCGGGTCATGTGTTCATGGGTCAACGGTCAAATTGGGTCAAAATTCGTAAAAATAGTGTTAAATTGCTATAAACCCTGTCAACACGATATCTTTGATCAAGCAAGTATGGGTGTCCATCTTTGCACCAATATGTTGCTAAAGTAGGAGGCGGAGAGTTCGGAGATGGGTCTGGCCATAGCGTCAAAGGTCAAATATGGTCAAAATTCATATAAACCTATTTAATAAAAATTTGGTAGGATGATGAAACTGGGGGGTGGGCTCAAAACATGCGGGTGCCAAAAATGTGAAGGGTCATTTCAAGGTCATTTGGGGTCATTCCAGGTCAAATCCTAAACATGTGGTAGGATGATGAACTGGGGAGCAGTCAATATTCAGTGCCGAAAATTTTGAAGGTCTTTAAGGTCAGGCGGGGTATCCAAGGTTCAAAAAAATCTCTAAACATGTGGTGGATGATGAAACTTGGTGGGTGTGCTCAACGTTCGGTGCCGAAAATTTTGAAGGTCATTTCAAGGTCATGTGGGGTCATTCAAGGTCAAATCCCTAACCTGTGGTAGGATGATGAAACTTGGTGGTGCAGTCCCTATTCAGTGTCAACAATTTTGAAGGTCATTTCAAGGGCACGCAGGGTCATCCAAGGTCAAATCTCTAAACATGTGGTAGCATGATGTGACACTCGGTGGGTGCAGTCAATATTCAGTGCCGAAAATTGTTGGAAGGATTCATTTCAAGGTCATGCGGGGTCATCAAGGTCAATCTCTAAACATGTGGTAGGATGATGAAACTTGGTGGGTGTGCATCAAAACATTCGGTGCTGAAAATTTTGAAGGTCATTTCAGGTAGTGGGGTCATTCAAGGTCAAATCCCTAAACATGTGGTAGGTTGATGACACTTAGTGGGTGCGGTCAATATCGGCGCCCCGAAAACTTTTGAAGGTCATTTCAAGGTCATGCGGGGTCATCAAGGTCAAATCTATAAACATTGTGGTAGGATGATGAAAAAAAAAAAAAAAAAAAAAATCTTGGTGGGTGTGATCAACATTCGGTGCCAAAAATTTGAGGTCATTTCAAGTCATGTGGGGTCATACAAGGTCACGTCCCTAACATGTGGTAGGATGATTGAAACTTGGATGTGTGGTCACATTTTCCGTGCCGAAAATTTGAAGTTCATTTCCAAGGTCATGCGGTCATTCCAGGTCAAATCTCTAAACAATGTGGTGGGATGATGAAACTTGGTGTGTGCGGTCAATATTCATGCAGAAAATTTTGAAGGTCATTTCAAGGTCATGTGAGTCCATCCAAGTCAAATCACTATGCATGGTTGTATGGTCATGAAACAAGGTCATCTGGGGTCATCCCCCCCCCCCCCAAAAAAAATTAGTGACAACTGCTATGGTAGGAGCCTCTCTGGTTTCCAGACAACCTCCCTAAGTTGTTACTTTTCCTCCTACAGCGACGAGCGGGGACCTTTTGGGTCGAGAACCGCCTTGTAAAATTTATAATGCAAGATTTCTCTCAAAATAGGCTCAAATGCTTCTTGATAGTAATGTAAAATACATGTTATGTTATTGTTTGACATTGGGGATATAATTAAAGGGGAAATAGTGTTAAGGGCCCACAGGGTCAATGGGGAGATCAGCACTATGTCCTAGGAATATTGAGCTGATTAACATAACAGTAAAAGGATATGTCATGTTCTAAAAACCATTCCCATATGAACAATTTGTAACCAATCGGATCAATATAAATGGGATTACTCCCATGATGACCTTGACCGTGTGTGCTGTCTTGCAAACACAAAAGGTTGTAGATAAAACAAAACTATACCTTTGTTTACTTACGCACAGAGGACCGGTGGGATATACCCTATGTGAAACATTTTGATTTACAAAATTTTCACCGGGGAGGTGACCTCCTTCCTTATTCAAAATGCTCAAGGATGGCCAAGGGGCAGCAGCAGGAGTGGTGGATCAGCAGGCAATGTTGCTTAGAACCAGCAAAACAGGGTGGGTAGACGCGGGGGCAAGGTTATCCTTCTTTCACCGTCACGTTTACTAAAGTCTTCGTCCCATTAACTCACTGCCACCACTCTCTATATACTTTCACACCATTCGTCTCAATGCTATAGGTTCCTTCACTAGCTGCGCCTTACCCCCCCCTCCTACCGTGTCCCCCTTGATTGTTGTACTGTTCCCCCTTCCTTTCTTCCTTGTTCTCTTTTCACTTTCTTCGCACACCGGTCATATGGGTCTACGACAGGATACTGCCATATCTGGTGAGAAACGTTGCAGATTAATATGATGGGGAGTGCAAATTTCAGCTTTAACTTCAAATGACCTTGTTTGTGCTCGCTTTTACATAAGAGTCTTCATTCGAGATTAGAATTGTAGAAAAATCACCTTCACTTCTTGACAAAGGTGAAGGCAAGGTTGCTTAATTATTAAGCTGACAAAGAATTATCGTCCAGTAGGAGAACATCCGGTCTGGCAAGAGCTGCACATACAATTGAATGGTTTATTCTATCATTTCAAGAATAAAAAGGAATCTGTCATTGCTTTGTTGCAGTCAGAAAAAAATGGGGCAGAAAT
>JAMKCH010058265.1:0-20248 GCA_023653785.1 Ophioderma brevispina | reverse complement strand
CTGCAAGGTACTTCAGTGCACATTGTGGGGAACGAAATGAGTGGCGCAGCGATCTTCCTAGCCTTCACCAATGAGGTCCGGGTTCGATCCCCAGTGGGGGTCTCGTTCTCTGTGGCTTTTTGTGAATTGGTATCGCGATCCATAATTGTTCCCGAGGTTCTCCGGGTAATTACGGTTCCTCTGCTTCTAAATCGAGCTTCTTTTTTGACATAAATCTTCTGTCTTGGCATATTATGGTTTCTCTGATGTGCTGAGCGCCTTCATGGCTTTGCCGCCAACAGCGCCTTGAGCACGTTTACGTGGATGTCGCGCGGTTTTTAAAAAATACACATATATTATTATTATTATTAGTATGCGCTCTGCCTGTCCTGTGAGTTGATCAACATGGTGCCCGACAGTAGTTTGTATGATGACATTTTTGTCTGACAGGACCTTGTTCGGCAGATCGTGTGCAATTAACCCTTTTCCTGGACCCGTGCTAGGCAAATTCATGGCCTCACACACAGGGGCGTTATGGATAAAGATGGCAATACTGACCTCCCGCCGGCACACGTGTGTGGGCACACGAGGCTGATATATGGCTTTGCAGTTTCATGAAAAACAGCCTTGAGGCGAGACTCTGGCTAGAAAACTAGGGCAGTTTCTGGTCAGAATGCTATGTCTCGCTAGTTTGAGTAATGGTCAACTTGACGGAGCTTTAACAACAATGGAACCGATGAGAGCGAATTGGGCTAGAAGTAGCCCGAAGTCCAGGGAACATTTGTTAAAAAACGGTATGTTTTTGCCACCAAGTGTGTGTCTAGGGCATAATGCAGCATATCATACTTTGGGTGCAAAAAATAGTATTTAAATTGTTAACCTTAGGACCCTACATGCAGGTATTAAAACCAGTACATTTTATTTTCTTCTGTATCATTTAAAACATAATGATTTAGCATAAGGTTGTATGATTTAGTTTGTAAGGGTCAAACAACCCTTGTATGTAATGCCTAAAATATTCCTATCATGTGATTGGTGGATACTACTTCACATAAGGTATGGCTTCACAGGGAATATGGATTTCAAATGGAAAAGTTTGTTTACTTCATGTGCTGCCTATAAAATGGTTGTTTTCATTAGCAGTTTTGCCCTGATGTGTAGCAAGAACTCAGGATTGATTTTGCACTCAATGAAGGCTAGGGATTTTTACTGAAAGTTTGTTGAATTTTTGAGTGGGTCAGGTCAGGTTTTATTTCCTTTTGAGGGCTGATGGCGGTATCCTGGTAACCTGTACCACCTGTCCCAGGGCCCGCGTGTCAGCGGTCTAAACCATCTACAGAAATCCGATGCGAAGGATATAAGGATTGTTGGTTACCCTGGTGAACTAAAAAGATTCTACCTGCAAGGGCATTGGCTCTGATATCCTTTGTAACACATTGCACAAAATGATCTTAATTTTTATATAATGACAAAATTTAGTTTTATTTGTTTTTTGATTTAAATGATCGGTTCAAGAATTGCGATGTCCAAAACAATTGCAAATGCTCATTTCACTAAAAGAAGTCCTTAAAACTTTGTAATATACTTTAGACATTGCATCAAGGAGTACATTTTTAAATTGATGATTCAAATAAGTTTGCAGTTTCAGTGATTATATGTCACACAGTTGAAGAACGACGGCATGCATGTCAAGTCCCACAGTAGAATCCTTGGAATTTCTTCGTAATTAATTCCTTTAGAGCAGTTCTGACGATAACATGGTCAGCAATTCCAAAAATGATGGGGTTCTATATACCTCCCTCAAGGACACCAATATTCTGCAGTAAATAATCCTAATATTTCCACAAAGTCTGTCTGTCGCAAATGTCCCAATTTTAGGACCACAAACTGGAATCCTTTTTGATTGCAGAACTGAAACTTTGGCTTACTTAAAGATGACAGCAGACGAATATCTTATAAGCGTTGTGGTATCTAAAATAGCAGTACTGGTCACTCAAGGTCTACCAATTCTAGCGCGATAAAAACTACTGTCCATCATTTCTAGTTTCTTTCACTATTTGTTTTTTTATCCAGTTTCCCAATTTAAAAATAGTCTATTACAGTAACCATCCGTAATAAACATGCCATAACAATGTCCAATTGGGTCTCACATTAATAACAGGCCTTATTGATGCAATTTTAAACACCATACAACACTTGAAACCCCACGCTTATTTAGACTTGGCTTTGTTAGCAACTGTCTCTTAGAGTTGTAAACAATCATTTCCTTCCAAATTTAGCATTGGGGAATTCCATTCATCTATTGCATGAGATATTACAAACAAACTAGGTACTTTCCCTGTTAGGATCTTCTTATAATATTTTTTAATCTGAAACGAGGGATTACTAAAACCAATATATGTGTCATCAGTTTCTTGTATCTTATACCCAGCTCTAGGTGAAGTACTTTGGGTCCCAATCATTCCTAGGTAGTTACTCAGTACAATTGTTGAAAAAAAAGCTGATTTCTCAATTTCAGTTAATTTCTCATGGTGCATTTTTTTGGTATAGCAAAAATGGTCATATTGCAAAGTCCAATAAACCAACTGGTCTCAATTTCTTGCAGATAGGACAGTCCAAACTTTTTTTTGCTGTTTTTTTTTTATGTGTTCTTCTGTTCTAAATCCGAGTTTCCTTTCCTTCTTGTATGGAAATGTTGTAGTGTAGTGTAATAGCTTGTAAAGTGCTTGACCTAGATGAAGGAGGCTACAGCGGTCCCAATAAAAAACTCTACATCCAAACTTAAAAAATATAAAAATATGAACTGCATTTTTGCCAGATATTTTCACTTTGGTTTGTTAGACAAGATCTAAGCTAATCCTCGCTTTTATTCCAATCCAATTGATGGACCCTAAGCCGAGATATTGTCAGTTGAACACAAAGGATAAAAACCACTTGGGCACCAGTTTCACCTGAAGGTTCAAGAAAATAAAGGTATAAGGCGTTTGTAGCGTCATTATGGGATTAAACCCCTTTCAAACAAAAGAAAAGCTATTTTGGGGTACAGATTCACAGTGATTTGTTATCATGAATTGAACTAATCAATATATTATTTTCAGGGAAAGCCCCCAGAATTATTATGTTCTGTGGGTGAAATGAGGGACTCTCACTCTCAGGGGGAAAAGGAATATTTGAAATTAGGGAATTGGGGGAATTTGACTGCTGAAACTAATTAACAGTCTACAAGTTTGTTGGGACAAATGTGGGACAACGCTCTAATGTGGCAGGACATTTACCCTTCCCCTATTCCCACTGTCTCCAAGATGCCAGGGAGGAATATGATGAAGAAAACAGTGGTAAAAAAGAGCAAATAAAGGAAAGGATGGTTGTGTTCAAAGGAAGGTCTAGTTCACTTCAACAAGGGGTGTTTTTATAGTTCAACCTTCTGCTGAAAAACCAGGAGTTAAAGCGGAGACAAACAAGACTAGTTGGAATTAAATTTCCCCTGCTACATGCATTTATTAGCAATTGCGACATTATAAAAGTTATAAATTATGTTTTATATCAACAAGGAAACAGCACTTGTACCTACCTTTTATTTTAGGTTTTCAATAAAGAATGTTCTTGAAGGTGATTGTCAATGGCAAACTTTGTGCTATCAGGATAGCCGAAAAAAAAAAATTGGGGCCCAACAGGTTTTTCAAACTGTCTCAGATAATTAGCCATAAATCCTTGAACCAGACCCCAAATTAACCAAACTAAAAATATAATAACTCGGACACTCCATAACAAGTATCACTAAAACTCCAGGTGAGATAAAACTTAAATTTTGGGGACCAAAAAAATCAATCTTTGAGTTGTATAGTTTTTTTTGGGACAGTCTGTATATATAAAGTAAGGTGTTTCTGTGCTTTGTAAAAGATGCCTAAAATGGTTTTTTTAGGTAAGACTATGCACGGTTACTTCGCTGTTACTCTACTATGCGTATTGTATATAAGATGCTGACTTCTTAGCCTCCTCTTCTTCCTTCTTCTCCTCCTCTTCTTCCTTCTTTCCTCCTCTCTTCCTTCTTTTCTTCCTCACGGACAGTGGAAAAAATAAGGGAAAAAAAAGCACATGATAAGCTGGGAATGAGGTTGCACAAAAGGCTCGTTACAAGTAAGACAGCTCATAATCTTTAAATGTGATAAAATGACATAAATCGGAATACATATGAATAGCATAGAAAGAATGACAGCATGTTTTAAGAAGGACCTTTAGAGTTCAAAGTGGGTGGTTTGAAGAGGGATGGAGACAACCCAAAGAAGACATGGAAGAAGCAAGTGGAGGAGGGAGGAGGATTGGTTGAGGATGGAGGATGCATGAATCGGGCTAAGTGGCAAAGGAGGGGGTAAGGGGGATTGCTACGAATGTGAGGGAATCCAGCCACCCCCAGATTTAACATACTTGGATTTATATACTTACTTATACTAGCTTTTAATATTTAACAGAACAAGTACAAAAACTCCACACATTATAGGCCTAATACAAGGATTGGTGTTAGAAAGAAGTAGTGTTTGCCCTTTACATCAATTTTGAACAATCTGCGGGGGCACTATTTTTCAAATGGGCCAGTGTCTTCGACGTGGCCAGTTTGTACCAGTTTGTATTACACAATAACGGTGTAGGGGCATGGACACTTAGGATATTGGAGTTTGTTATGTCTTACAATACAAGTAAACAGGACAGAACATGAAGGTCTGTTACACACAAAAGAAGCAGTGGCACCTCCTACAGACCAAAATATTTTTGTTTTTGGGGGCTTGGATTTTGGTTAGGACGGGGATGTGACTCTTGTCAAAATCAATTATGCATACCTGGCTTCTGTATTCTCACTGGGAAAACATGATGGTCCTTCCCGATTTTGCGAAGTAGTAGGGGAATGTTTTCATAAAAAGAAATGTGGATTTACAGGCTTATGCCTCCAAGAGATGTAGTACCAGATTGTTAACTTGTTTCAAAGACAGATTTTGTACAGGCAACTCCAAGTAAAGTTGTTATCAATGAGAGCAAGTGTGGTTCTAGTGGAAAAGCCGCAGGACTTGTGATCCTAAAACCATTATTAAAATTGTGAGTTCGAGCCAACTGTGCGTCAAAAGTGTTTGTATCCCTGAAATCTGGGGAGCTAGATAGTGGAATATTAGTCGACTGCTGATAGGCTTTTGTTGATTGTAAGGCATGTCTTTGAGCAGCCACTAATGAAGCGAATGATTGTGCTGATTTCTTGAAGGCAGTGTAATAATAATTGTAAACCGTGCTTTGAACCTGTTTACGGGGAGTTAAGCCCTATTATAATAATGGTATATTTACTAACTGGTTATTATTATCTGGTTTTTACTTCATGACTTTTGTCTTTTTTTGCTCTGCCCTTCAAACTTGCCTTTGATGACCAGTTTTCTGTCAATTATTGCCTTGGCATTCTGGAGATCTGACCAAAATACCCAGAGAAAGTTACGACATGGCATGGTTTCAGAATTGATGAGGTTTTAGTGCCAAGTAGCGAAAAAAATAATATCAGAGCAAAAATAACCATGTTTAATTTTTAAGATGTCTTATCTAGGGTTAAAATTGGTCTAGATTATGAATTTTTAATAATTTTCCTTTTTTTAACTATTATTAAATATTATTAAGTTCTTTAAATATTTATTTGTGGCCGATTTTGTCCCAAATATCAGTCCACTTTTCGGGTGACAAAAGTTTTCACCTACCAACTTTGAATACTTAAAGAGTCTACAATATACATTATATGACCCTTTATAATTTAATCTTCAGTAAAGGTAAAACGTAATGGATTTCAAGGTATTGTTTTATAAAGTATTTCATTAATTTTCACCCAGAACCATTCAAATGGTGACCCGGTCCCGTGACAACCGACATTCAAAATTTCGCACTTTCGAACAAAAACTTTGCTTTCACAATCAGCTCGGTAAGGAGGGTATACAGTGATGATCTTACCGTCATTTATTGCCAGAATTTCATGAGCTTCAAATGGATTACCTAACTGTTCATTTAAGGTATAGGAATAATTCCAAAAATACAAAATGTTTCCCCTACCCTTGATTTTTCCAGTGCGCGAAAAAAATACGATGTTCAATAAAATGGAAGTAAGTGAACACTAAAAAGAGTATAGGCTTGAAAAATTTAATCGATTTGCCAAAGCAAGTCCTTACATAGTTAGGGCATTATTTTTGTTCACCCATGTCAAAAATGTGAGAATTTTTTTTTTTTCACAATTTGGGGAGGAATCCAAATTTTACCTAAAATGAGCGTTCGAGAACCCGCGAAAAAAATACGAAAAGGGCGACATTGTTGAAAAAGTTAATAGATGATGCCCAAAACATATTCCCACAAGAATATAGTATTACAGTTTTGTCAAACTGAAAATCATTTGAGAGAAAATTTTTTTTTTCAAGCAAGATGCAAATTTCAGAAAATACCATAGGTTTCATGGGGCTCGGCATTGCGAAATACCCCAAAATGCGATTTATTCTCGGAACGTCCAACATTTTGCATTTTTGACTTCAGATTTGGAATTCTACACCAAATTTTAACCTAGAAAAAACAGTTTTGTTTCATATTGTTCTAGCACATTAACATTTTTACACTTTTGGCACTAAAACCTAGGTCGAATCTGGAAACCATGTCTTACAAGTCATAAAAGCAGAAAGACAACATTTTGATCAAACTTTTTCGAGCATTTTGTTCTTATCAGGTCCATGGATGTGACGAATTATAAACCCCAATCACAGAACATTAATTTTGTCAGATAGCTCTGGTCAGTAAGCCATGGTGAATGAGGTGCAGGGCCCCACGGCCCTTATAATTATGCAGAAAGAAATATGTAACTCAAGATTTTGACTTTTTGAGATAAATATTTCTGGACAATTTATGGGTCCTTATTAGGTTGCTTTCAGAGTCTTTATTCCTCATAAGGTAATTTTTAGTATACTTGTTACAAACATGCAAAAATGTGGATTTTTTAAGATTTTTTATTTTCGTAACCAAATCAAACAGTTTTTAATTTAATTTAGAGAATAAAGGTATGATTTTGGGAACCGGTACATCTCGTTACGACGAATTGAGCCCAAGGCGATACCATATTTTAAGTGGAAGAACGAGGCGGAGGCCGAGTTCTTTCCACGCCAAAATAATGGTGTCGCGGGTTCAATTCGTCTTCGTAAAGAGAGTACCCGGGTTCCCACAAAATCATACCTTTATTCTCATTCTTAAACAGCCAATTATCATATAAGGTCCATCTTTAAACCCCAATTTCGCGATTACTTTACGGCTTCCTAAAGACAAACAAGAAAGGACTGCCATCCACCAGTTAAAACAATGAGGGAACCCCAACCCCGATGAACGCAACGATCACACGCACCGAGACGCAACGTTGGCAGGCATATGCGCGCGAAAGTAGCAAAACGCGCGGTTATGACGCGAGCGCTTCAACTAAAAATAAACTTCAACACGCAGCGCGCGATAGACCTGGGTTCAATTAAATGAATTGCACCCGGGCATCGCCAATGAAATGCTTATATTTTCACAGCTGTTAAAGAATTTTCAATGTACACAACCAATCTGTAAACCAGAGTCTGAAAGTGCTCCCTATCTGAGACAGGTCCATATTTTTACCAAGAATCCCGTCGTCTTGGAGCTATCAATGTTGTCGGCTAAAATAATTCTTAAAATGTAAAAATATTAGCTTTGTGATATTGATGTATAGCATGTATGTGAGCTGGAACCATAGTGGATTGAGAGAGCCATCCCAAATTTCAAATACAAATACTTCAACCTATTACCTTTTCAGGTATGTATGTGCTGATGCATAAGAGAAACAACTAATGCCTCAAATTTTGCATGGCAAGCAACACAGATGTGGAAAGTTAGGATTAGGTCTATGATGGTTGCCACCACCAAATAAATTGCATTGGTTTAGTAACAAAATAAGCCCTAATAAAACATAAAGTTCTTTACGAAGAGAGTGATAGTTGCTTTAAATTAGGCATTACCTTGGACTTATAGACCTCTGCATCCCATCAGCAAGAAGAATAAATAAGTTGACCACAGATTTTCGAGCTACTGAAAGGCATGAAGACAACGCTGAGTTCCCATCCCCCTCTGAAACTGTGGCTTCTAGTCAAAATATTCCTATGGGTGGGTGTAAAATTAGTACTGTAATAACTCAGTAGTAAGCCTCCCACACACCTTTTTGTCCTGATATGCCCACCCAAAGCAAGTCCTTACATAGTTATGGCATTAATTTTTGTTCACCCTGTCTCAAATTTGAGAATTTTTTTTTTCCCCAATTTGCGGAATCCAAATTTTCACCTTTTAAAAATTGAGGCGTTTCGAGAAACCAGCGAACGAAAAAATACGAAAAAAGGGCGACATTGTTTGAAAAGTTAAGCGATTATGCCCACAAAAACAATTCCACAAGAATTTATTATACATTTTTGTCAAAATGCAAAAATTTGAGTGAAAATTTTTTTTTTAAAAGCAAGAGCAATTTTCAGCAAAAAGGACCATAGGTTGCTATGGGGTCCGGCATGCGAAATACCCCATAAAATGCGATATCTCGGACGCATCCAACATTTGAATTTTGACTTAATTTGGATTCTAAACCAAATTTTAACCTAGAAACATGTTTTGTTCATTGTTCTAGCACCTTCACATTTTTACACTTTTGGCACTAAACGAGTCGAATCTGAAAAAACCATGTCTTACAAGTCTTATAAAATGCAGAATGAAGAAGAGGAACGACAAAATTTTGATCAAACTTTTTCGAGCATTTTGTTCTTATCAGGTCCATGGGATGTGAGCATTTATAAACCCACATTCACAAATCATATTTTGGCAGCAGCTCTGGCCAGTAAGCCATGCGTGACTGAGAGTGCAAAGTGGCCCAAGGCCCTTATAATTATGGCAGCAGAAGAAACTATGTAACTCAAGATTTTGATATTTTTGAGATAAATATTTCTGGACAATTTATGGGTTCCTTATTAGGTTGCTTTCAAGTCTATTCCTATAAAGGTATTTTAGATACTTGTTACAAAACATGCAAAATGTGATTTTTAATATTTTTTATTTTAGTAACAAATCCAAACCAGCTTTTATTTAATTTAGAGAATAAAGGTATGATTTGGGAACGGTACTCTCTTTATGACAACTTGAAACCCAGGCGATAAAATTATGTTAAGTGGAAGAACGAGGCCGGAAGGCCAAGTTCTTCCACGCCAAAATTAATCGGTGTCGCCGGGTTCAATTCGTTGTAAAGAGAGTACCGGGTTCCCAAAATCATATACGTATTCTCATTTTCTTAAACAGCAATTATCTATAAGGTCATCTTTAACCCAATATTTCGACCGAAGCTTTACGGCTTAAATACGACAAGAAAGGACTGCCACACCCAGTTAAAACAATTTTGGAACAAACCCGAGGAACACGCAGATCACACGAAACGAGACGCAAACGTTGGCAAGGCGCGCACGAAAAGTAGCCAAAAACGCGAGTATGACTGCGGCGTTATTCAACCTAAAAAGAACTCCATACGAAGCGCGTACTACCTGGGTTCAATTAAATGAATTGAACCCGGGCATCAGCAAATGAAATTGCTTATCTTTTCAAAGCGTTAAGCAATTTTCAATGATACACCCCAATCTGTAAACCAGAGGTTCGAAAGTGCTTCCCATATCTGAGACAGTGTCAATATTTTTACCAAGAATCCCGAGTAGTCTCTGGAGCTATCAATGTTGTCGGCTAAAATAATTCTAAAATGTAAAATATAGTAGCTTGGTGATTATTTATGTCATAGCATGATTTGAGCTTGTAACCATGGTTGGATGAGAGAGCATCCCCCCAAATTCAAATACAAATACTTTCAACCATTACATTTCAGGTTTATGTAGGGCTGATGCAATAAAGACGACATAATGCCTAATTTTGCACGCAAGCAAACAAGATGGAAAAGTAGGCATTAGTCTCTTATGGTTGCACACCACCAAATAAATTGCCATTGGTTAGTTACAAAATAGCCCTAATAAAACTAAATTTCTCTTTTAACGGAAGGACTAAGTTGCTTTAAATATGCATTACCTTGGATTGCTAAACCTCTGCATCCCATTCAACAAAAAGAATCCATAAGTTGACAACAGATTTGTCGAGCTATGAAGCATGAAGACAACGATGAGTTCCAATCACTCTGAAACTGGGATGGTGGAAGAGGAAAAATAGAGGAGACTTGAACTTTCTTTCTCGTTCCGCTATTACTAGAGACTACCCTGAACTCTTTCACCCCTCCTTACTGCATCTCCTCCATATCTATTCCTCTTCCCACCACCATTGAGTGGAGTAATTAACGCACCATCACATTTCCGCCCATATCGACTCAATGCTCTTTTTTCGGTTTTCACCCCCCGCGTGTCTCTTTCTCTCAGCTTGCCACTCTCAGGCCCATGGCCTTTCACCACCTATCCTAGCGCGCGTCTTTTATCTTTCTTTTTAGCTAGAAACAAACAACCGCTTCAAGAATGGCCGTACTAGATATTACTGAGCTGCCTAAATGAATCGCCTCCAGGTTTCTGACCCTCCTCTCAGGCTGTTCCTTCAATTACCTTTGCTCTGTTAAATATAATCACACTCCCGGCACACTTTTGGACCCGCGTGCCTTCTGTAAAAAGCCTAAGCTGCTGTCCAGAGCAGACTCATAAGCCCTTTCCCTGGCGTTGCCGTTGTCTATCGACTCCGCTAAGCCAAGTTTAAGTTCGCCCGTCCCATTTCGCTAGTATATCCCCCGCCTCTGCCCCCGCACGACTCTCCAAGGGTACCATTACTATAACCTCTGCAACAACTACTTTCTCCCCTCTTGGCCCAGCCGATGCCCACCTTTACCTCTTAGCGGACGTCCAGCTATATGACCGAGTCTAGTGAGAGCTTAGGAAGATTAAACTACCTTTCACCGCGAGATCGACTACATCACGGCACTCATTCCAACTAGGGAACTGTACGTGGCCCAGATTTGGACCTCCACGCCAAACCGATGGTACACCATGACCCATAAACCCTTATCTCATTCGACCCCTGCATAATTTTGAAACGTGGATAAGGACTCATATTATCCTCGGTCTGGGACATTACCAGTCCGTTACATCCCGCTACACTAACCACTTGACCCTAGTTCAAACTTACTATTCGATTGCCCCCCCTGTGTGCATGAATCCAGATGTGCTCGTTTGTCTTATGCTCCGTTTTTGGTCATTCCCAGATTCCATGCCCTTCCGACTATGTTCACAGATCTATCATTTTCGGGGTTCCTGACCCAAGTAATCCCCGGCCAGTTTGTGAGCCGTTTGGGTTTCAATTTAGCTCTCTTTTACTTACTACTTACTTCACCCCCATTTACCCCTGGTGTCTCCTTTACTAAGGGAGTAAGGAAGCCTCTCAGACGGAGCTCCTTTAACGGCGATTTAAAGTCACATGGGGGGGTTTTGTAAATAGTACTGGAATAACTCAGTAGTAAGTAGTAAAGCCTCATCACACCTTTTGTCTTGATATGGTGCTGATTTTATCTTTAACAAATTTCTAACATAAAAAATATGGCCCAGAAGTTCCAGTTTCTACTATTTCAATTTTAATTTAACCGTCACTTTTTTTACCTGTTTCCACAAACACTTTCGGCCAAGAGGGTGCCAGACCAGAATTATTTAGTGGTGTGGAATCTTATACATCTGTACCCACATAAACTTGACAAAAATGGGAATTTGTGGATTTTTTGGTCAAAAAGGTTTTGGATATTAAATCGACAAAAGTTTTTTCTGGTAAAAAATGTTGTTGAAACAATTGTAATGGACCTTCCCCATGGCAAAAGGATCCTATTTTCAGAGAAGGGTCCACTTCGACCAAATTGCCCCTCCAGAAAATAAATCCAAGCTATAGGCCTTGCATTACCACATGTGAAAAAGAGTGAAGATTCCATTCTGGAAAATGGGTTGGTGATGCTGGTGAGCTGCTGGGCTTCTTCGAAACTTAGATATGATGATGCAAACGACAGTACCATATCTCTTATATATATTAAGGAAAATACATAATGCGAACTTTCTTTCTAAAGAATAGATGACAAGAATCTATCATGAGATTTGTAATATTCTATTTTTGGTAGGTTGTTGTACTTGGTTGACCCTCTGTACATTGGTATTGATAAAGCATTAGATCACCCACCTACATGTACAATAACGGCAAACCCACCCATATTTGGATATCCCGGCCTCAAAATGCATTAAAATTAAAAATATTGGCGACCAAATTGTTATTTATGGACATCCTGTATAAATGTGCATGCATATTATATGTTACTTAACACTGCTTAGAATATGAAATATAGGTGGGTTGTTTCCTATAATACTTAATGCCCACTTTGACAACAATTCATGGTTTTGAATTGTGGAAATTATAGACTGGCACCACCCACGGTTAAGTGATACTCTCTGCTAAAGAGACATCTTGGGATTTTGGATCTTGTTTTGTTATGGCTCAATGAAAGCTTCAGTGGAGGTTAATAACCGTCTGGTTGTGTGCTAGACGTTGTGACGGTTTTTTTTTTAAATCGGGGGGATTTGCTTTAGTTCTGAGGATTTACCCCAAATTCAAGGGTCGTAACAGTTCGTGCAAAAAATGATACTTTATGTCCAAAAAACTTAATATGTGTAATTATATGGGGGGGCTTCATGTTTTTCATGGGGGAAAGGTGTGGGCAGAAAGCTTGAGGTTGGGGCTCCCATTGTATCCCTTGGTGTCATCATCTCAGTGTACCAATTCGAAAACAATACATGTGTTTTGAATTGTAGAAATTACTAGATAATACCACACCCACAAGCCACATACTTCCCAGTTAATTAATGGAACCCACCCATTCAGATTTTTCTCAGAGAGAATATCATGAAAAACCCAAAGACCTTGAAGTTTTCTTTACTATTTTAAATTCTCAGATAGGCATTATGCTGATGTGATTGGTTTGAAAGAAAAACAATTGTTTTTTTTAGGCCATTACATCTGCCGCATCCTAGTTACTCACCCACGCAAAACTGTCAATTTATGATGCAGCTCCTATTGGTTCAGAACTTTGTGGAGGTTTTTTGTCCTTCTCGGCGGCCCATTTGTTGTCATTGCCTCTTGAGTTATTTTTTAAAATGGTGAATTTTCACTTCAATTTTTGTTCATACACAAACATCTTTTACCCCTAAAACCCGGGTATTTGCTGCAACAGTTTTTGTTATAGGGGTGGTGTTTTTAATAATCAGGGAAACATTTTTGGCAGAAATGTTTAATGTCAAAATGTGGTAATCACAAAAATTAAAGGGATCACAATAAATTGTGATAGGAAAGGTTCCTATGTTACCTTATTATGACTCATTAAGACGGTGTGTCTACCCAGTGGGGGGGTTGATTTAGGAACTTTTTTGTAGCACATGAAAAACAGGGGATCATACAACAGCCTAACCCACCAGCCTCCTTTCAAGAAAGAACGGGAATGTTATCAGGGAGTGCCCAGAAAGAATTGACTAGACAAAGAATACGGCCAGTCATGATTTACAGCCTAAATATGGGTGTGGGGGGTGTTGATGACTGTGGAGGGGGTGAAGGGAAGACATGGTACCTGAGGACTCCAAGGGGGTCTGGGGTGTGCTTCATTTAGATTTGAAAATTTTACTTTTTTGAGTAAGAATGATGATAAAGGGGGAATCATCAAGGAACGGCCAAATCAGACCTTTGGACTGGTGTTGGCCTTTTAGGGTTGGTTATACTGAAAAGATGGAGATCTGCCCCCCCCCCAAACATAGATATGACTCTTTAGGTGAGCAGCATACTATTTGGGACTTAGAGAGTATGTTTTGTATTGAACATCATGTAGGAGATTAGAGCCAGGGTTGAGAGAATAATGTGAAATGGTATTTGGGGAGCAGGAAGAACAAAAATTAAAGTCTCTAGACTCCTATTATCCCCAGAGACCAGTAAAATATATGGATTAGAAATGGATTTTAAATCATGTGGCTGTACTTAATTAAGTGTCTTAATGGCTGTACTCTACTGTACTGCAGAGCATTCCCTCTGCAGAGCATTACGGGGGGGGGGGGGGAGCACTACAGTAAGTGGGATAAAAAAGCAAGAATATATTAGTACCTTTTCCACTGAGTACCCCCCAAGCAATTGAATTATATCATGCGGTGGCAGCCGCATGGATATTGCATTGCTCTCGATTTCCTTTTTCTGTTTGTTGTACTTGCTTCAAAATGCTACTAGTGCCAGGCGCTTGCTCAGATTGCAACGAGAATTGACCACAAGAACCCGGACCCAAGGTTCCTATAGGATGTTCACAGTTTGACCATAGGGGTGGTCACGTAGGGTTCAATACAGGTATGTTGCCACTAACACCCTTTTCCCTACTTCTTCACAACAGTTCACCTGTGCTATTTCGATCCATTCGGTCAAAGTTGTGTGATTGCCAGATGTTGGGCCAATGGGGTTTCACGATCAAACAAAACTTTATTTCCATAACAAACAAATATACAAACATACAATCACACAAAAATGATATGGGGTGGAGGGGACCAAGAGGCACAAAAGGACCAGACGTGGACCCCACCAAAGGGTAACAAATCACAAAGGATTAAAAGAAATACCCAAACAAAACAAAGCATAAACAAGCAACACAAGACGAGACAATGCTCTATAAAAGAAAAACATTATAAATGTTTCATTTCACATTATATTCTAAAATCACTAAGTCAAAAAATGACATGCAATAAACATCATTCAAAGATGACAAGAGGTTTGACTTCAATTTATTTCTGAAGTTGCTTAATCGATTTGATTTCTTTAAATTTGGTTCAATTATTATTCCAAAGTATAGGTCCAGATTTTCTGACTATTTGATCAGAGAAACACTTTTTGTTCGTGAAAATAGTAATTTTCCTATTTCGTGTGGATAGTTATGTATCTCAGCGTTTTTGTTTGGTGAAAAACCCTTAATGCATCTGGTGGGTAATTTCCCCAATATGAATTTATACATAAAAACTCCAGTTGTAGTGGGTAAGTGTCATACAATTCAAAATATTTAAAACGAGAAATAATGGACATGGGTGCTTGACTTCTGTAATGACTATTTGATATTGTTCGTACAGCCCATTTTTTAAGTTTTAGTACTTATCTAAATACTTTTACAAGTGTTTCCCCATGCTAATATACTGTAATTACAGAAGGTATATGAGTGTACAATAAAGAGTGTGAAGGATACGTTCAAGAATGTAATGTTTAAGTTTGTTTGTACACCACATGTTTCTTGATATATAATTTGAGTTAATCCATCAATATGATATTTAAGTAAGATTTCTCGTTCAATTGTTACCCCCATAAGTTAGTTTTGTTTACGCGTTCTAGGTTTGTACCATCCAACACGATATTAACTGAACTGTGTTCGCGAGTTATTTTATCTTTACTTGGTATTTTCCATGTGCACAGTACCTAATACCATATAATTAGTTTTAACTAGCAGTAACTGATAGCTTATTGTTTAACCAATTGTTACCCTCTTCAAGCTCTTATTATCAAATCTACTTTATTCTCCACTTTGGATCGAGAAGAAAGCAATATAGTAGTATCATCAGCAAATAAAATAAATTCTAATATGGATGATTTTGTTTTTAGTTATATGTGATATATAATATGAATAACAGAGGGCCTAAGATAGACCCCTGTGGAACCCCCACATATTATTATTGTTGTGAGGTTGGGCTTGGATTTATGCGAGTTATAGTATAATAAGTTGTTTTCTGTATTCAAGTAATTTTTGAACCATTGCGTACAACACCCTCTAAAAACCGTATAATATTCTAATTCTAAGGGGGGGGTTTTCCACCATCTATGTCCATAAGCAATAATGTTCCCATCCCAAGACAGGGTTTTGAATCCAAGTCATTTAGGGTCAAAAAGGGGCAGTCTCGCTAACCCCTCTAAGATTCAAAATGATACTAGTTATTACACAGTTGGGTTGATCTTAACCAGACTTCGTCCACAATAACCACTGACCAAAGTGCCACCACAGGCCCCGGTGTTGACAGATTGGGGCAAAGGTCAGGCAGGAAGGGGTACTTACAGGTCAGTCGCTCTTACCTCCTTTTGGCTTTGTTTCTGCCAACAACTCAATTGCTGTGATCACTAGACTTGACAGAAGAACCGCTGACCCAAGGTTCATATACGATGTTTTACAGAATGCGGTTAAATGTCACGCAGGGGTGGGTCATTAAAGGTCAGTTGCGCTAACCCACCTTTTTGCTGTTATGCCACAAATCAATGATATAATCACCAGTCTGTCGTCAAAATAACCGCTGACGCAAGCCCCATATGGGGTGTTTGCAGATTGGGATCAAAGGTAACATAGGGGTCATTAAAGGTCATGTCCTCTTACCCTCATCTTTTGGTTGTTTTCTGCCACAAATCAATTACTACATCACAGGACTTGGTCGGAAAAGAACTGCTGAACAAGGCCCATAGGGTTTTGTACACAGATTGGTCGTCAAAGGTCACGTAGGGGACATGAGGACGCTTTGATTTGGTCTAATCATTTCAGGTGCAGGGCTAAATGAATAAAAAGCTTTAAAACCATGCAAAAATTAAATTTTGAAAAATCTTGAGGGTGCACTGTTTTTCAATGTGCCCAGTGTTGTCTCTTTAAAAAAAAAGAGGTGCTCACAAACCCCAAAAGGACAAAGCAAAATGTCAAGATCACAGATTTCCCTTTAAATGCCTCTGAAGGAACTTGTGCAATTGTGAAAGGGCAATTTTTATTCAAAGGGGATTTAACAAGGCTCTTGCACCTTGAACTTGATCTTAATCTAATTTGAATTGATCCCAACATGAGTGCCTGATCTCATTTATTGAAGCAGCCAAAAAGTTCTTGCCATATATGATATGTAAGTTCTAAAAAAAAGGTGGGGAATATCCAAATTTGACCCAATCTCTCCACTCCTCTAGGAGAATTAAAACTCGTTCTCCCTCCAACCTTCCACAGAAGGAAGAAACATGATCCCTAGGCCTGTGCCCCACCAATCAACACTCGCAACTCGGATGAATTTCAATTCAAAGTGCAGGACTTGCTGGCTCATGTCAGGGTAAATAATGTGGCTTGTTATTCGTTTGATAAGAGACCCTGTGACCATTCTGTTGCATGGGAATTAGGTTTAAAGAAGGTATCGTACTTGTACATACCTACCATTCCCATCATAGAACCGATGTAACTTGAACTTGCGATTGTTTATCAGTATAATACGTAGAGGGACTACGGCACGGGGTTACTGACCACATGCCTGGATTGCTCAAACCTAATGTGTTAAACAGTGTTTAAAAGGTGCATCACGAAGATTCTGCCTTTGTACGTGGTTAGTTTTAGGATGTCAACTTGAGATTTTTGGTGACTAAAACCTCCCTGGTTAGAAACACTTACAGCCCACATATTTGGGAGAAAACCATCTATATCCGGAAGGTATAAGGATATATGGTAAACGTTTCATATAGAAGTCCCAGATATGCAAATGAGCGTATGCCATTTATTTTCCGTCAAGCGCGAAGGAAACAAAATCATGCACCGCATGACGGGGATCAATCGAATACCTCATTTGCATACTTGGGACTTCTATATGAAAAGTTTTCACCCATTATATCCTTATTACCAAAGCGGCGTGATACTTCAAAAGCATAAGGTATACAGGGCATATACAGGCAACAAATGACCCCAAAGTGACCTCAGAATATTTCTAGAACTGCCCAATTTCTCCAGCACCCTGTAATGTTTTTTGTTTTAAAGATCCACAGCCTTGTCCCCCCGACTTACCTAAAAAATGTTGAGATTTTTATATCATCTGAACCCTTAGCCTTAGTAATCCACGTGTGCCCAATCTTACATGCAAATTCGGTCGCATCTGTATGAAATTCGCAATTTTGTATTTTCTGTCCGTAAACGGACAAAAATTACAGCACAGTAGCCTATGGGACCGTGGGAAACAAGCAACTGCTCATAACACAAAACCGCAAGATCGGGATCAGCTCAAACTTTGTGAATAAGCATTTCTCAAGGATATCTAGTGATCAATGAAGAAAACAGAAGGTTCTGAAATCACGAAATGCACCTTTAAATAAGATTATTTTTTATGTAAAATACTTAGACATGGGGCTGTATTTTCTGTGAAATAATCCTTGGACCAAACAAATGTGTGGTTGGTATAACCCAACCAACCTTAAAATCAAATTAAAAAAAAAACCACTGTTTGACCCTTTTTTCCATCCTGGTACATTTACATATTTATATGAATATCTATATTATTTCCAAAGTGTGTGTTACAAGCCAATCATGCAAGCTGTCTAAAAAATGTGTTGTCTTGAAATTTAAGTAATTAATGTTTTTAGCCTGTTTTGCCAACAATTTAATGTGTATTATAAATGGGGTTTGGGTTTTGGGGTGTTGCTTGAGGGTACACCCCTGTCAAAAATAATATTAGTACCCCCCCACCGCCCCCTTCCCCTCTCTTTTCCTCTTACCCCAGATCTCACTACTTGCAGTATACACAGTATCTTATGGGCATGTCTATAATACACACTGTTTATATTACACCTCATGAATCTTCATGAACTAATCATGTTTAAATTTCATTGGCTGATTCCTATATGACCGAGCCTATTTCTCTAGGGAATAGCTTAAACTGTTTCCCTACAACCCGTCCCCAGAGTCACAAGTGAGGTGTATAAACAAATACTACATGGTTTATATCGGGAAATAGGGCCATGACTATTTTCCCTTGTACTGCGGTACGGGCCATTTTACCACCCCTCAACCCTTCGGGTTCGGGTTATAGGCCGTAGCCGTACCCCCCCTCGGGAAAATAGTGTGCCCTATTTCCCTCTTAACCATGTAGTAATTGTATATTGTAAAAAACTGTCTATTCCAATTCAGGGACCAACCTGAGATTGTTATTTTGTGACTGTTTTTAACTTAAGACCAAACACATCACCCCTGAGAACTACTGTCCTATTGCTGGTTTGCATAGAAGGCTGTATGATTTATTGACCATCATGCTTCAACGTAAGAATAGTGGTGCAGCTGAAATTGATTTGGAACTTCTCACCCTTAGGCTAATGAAAGTTGATTCCCAGTTTCCCGTTTCCCGACTCCGGTCAGAAAGAAATGCCGATCAAATAATTCATTATTTCCAAATAATTCATTATTTCATATTTTCCAACTGTTTAAGACAAAAACGATTGTTTTAACGTGATCTTACTCACTAATGATGCATTTTAAGCACTGTTTACGATGACAGGGGGGTAGAAGAATTGGAAACGTCAATTTTCTAAGATCAATAACCAATTTACGTTGGTTCCCGGCTCCTTACCTACTTCCGTGTGTGTTTTCTATTAAACCACCTGTTGATCGATTGACTAGGTAGTCTTTGCAAAATACTGCGTGAACTATGATTTAAATGGATATATACCACACGGCGCATTGACTCGAGACTAGGTTTAGTCTCTCCGACAGGCTGCATATCAACCACGTCAATTGACGAAGTTTACACTTACAGCCTGTAGTAAAGGCTAGACTAGGTTGAAATGGGAATTTCTACAATGCACTGGGTAACGCGCTATATTTAGCACGTTTCAAAATAAATGATATAGGAAATTTACTGTCAATTTTTTCGAAGGTTTTCATAAATATATATTGAAAAATAAATTTACATTTAGGTAAATACATGATATTTGCGAAATTCTTGTCATTATTTGTTTTAGCACGTGTACCCTGCTGTGAAATAAATCAAGCACCACCATGTGTACGTTCTATACCTGTCATTTTCGTTCATTTGTCCATGTGTTTTTTTTTTCGTCCGGGTTTTTTAAAACTTTATTTACGTTTGTTTATTTACGGAGTCATGTTGGTGCAAATGAAAATAGAGGAGGAAGGGAAACAACATTTCTAAAGAAGTGCTTTATCAAAGCACTTCTATGTGTACCAAAGTTTATTTAAATGAAGCCTGGTCATAAGTATGTGTTTCGTGCCTCAAAACAAAGCATACTGCAGTTAACTTGGCATCAATAATGAAAATCTGAAAATAATGAAACATTCCCCACTCAGTCATGAAAAAAAATGAAACGGGAAACTGGGAATCAACTTTCATTAGCCTTACAGCACATTTTTTTCACGTTGGAAGGAAAAAGGTCT
>JAMKCH010058262.1:0-16962 GCA_023653785.1 Ophioderma brevispina | reverse complement strand
TTCCTTTCCTTTCCACTTCTTTTCCTTCCTTCCTCCTTTTTTCCTCCTTAGTTGGACACTGATGTTTATTGTTCGGTCTTGTTTTGTCCTTTGTCCCTTGATGTAATAAATCTTGTTTTTCCTTATTTTTTTGTTATAGATTATATATTGTAGAACTGAAAGAAGAGGTCACTGGCGCCTTCACGCCCTGCGTTCTAGTCAGTGACCGCGATCTTCCGTATTCCTCCACTTCACTTTTATTTACTATTATGCCTTTGCTTGCTTAAATTTGCTTTGTTTTGTTATTACTTTTTTCCATAATGAATTGATTATTTTCCTCTAACTTTATATTATCAACATTTAATCTGGCTTTGGCTTGCTTATTGATATTGGTATACAACCGCTGTAATGTTTGAAGTTCAGAATAAAAATTTGATTGATTGATTATTGATGGATTGATTGATTTGAACAAACCTAAAGACATTTGCAGTTTTGAGGAGTGCAGACAATGGAAGACACGGAAGGTGTTCAGCTTGCTGATCTTTCAAGCTATATACAGAGTGTTGAGATTATATCTTGTTGTTATTTCCCAAGAGTCCAATATATATGTACTTAAAGACCGTATCCTAATTCATCTCCTAGGAATGATAGCTCAACCAGGAAAAGATGAGACGTGTTCAGTGCAGTGAGGCTGACATAGGCAATGTTCTGCGTAAGGATATGATACGATCAAGATGAAGCAAGTGCCATTATGACCCAAATGGCTGATAAGATCGCGTACAGTGCTTTTTTTTCATTTTCACTAAGGTGTCATTCTCAGGGTTTGACTAACTTGACCAGAGCAGTCCAGTGGAATCATTTGTGCCGCTAGATGCCGCATTCGCTTTTGTCACTAGTCGACATGATCATGGGTCAAATATTAAATATCAAATTAGCAACACAATGCCTTAGCCAGCCCGTGCTTACAATGATAAAGCCTACCAGTCTGCCAACCGAAATCCATGTAGAGTCTGATAGCCTAACCAGAACTCCTACCACCCACCAGTGCCATGCTAAGATGTCCATGTGTTTATTTTTGGTGTAATCTTTTGGTTGATGTTTACAATCTTTTTGTTTATCTGATTGAAACATTTATTTCATTAATAATGTATATTATATTTGAACATGCATGCTTGCTGTATTGTGTTTTTCTGGGAACGATATTTTGGGTGGGCCATTTGGATGCCATCTTGAATTTGAAACATGTAAGACACAAAATGGACTCATATTATTACTTTTGATCAGGAATATCATTCCATACAACACAAAAAAAAAAAAGATTGTTTATACACCGTTTATCTTTGCTATAAATGTATGTAAAAGGAAATATTAATTTGGCGCCCATCTTATCGCCATCTATGAATGGGCCTTTGTTTAAGTTTTGGGAACCCAAGTTTTGTGGGGGTCATCTAGAGAAGTACCAAGTTGATTTGGTTTAGTTTTGTTATGGTAAGTAAAACAAAGAATGCAGTGGTATCCCGGCTGGGGGTGGCAGCTCCAAAATGTTTCCATGTTCGCTAAGGTAATTTTTCTGTTACCTAGCAAACCGTTGATAAGGAAGTTGTGTATATTTGGCTCCACCTCTGAAAATATCAGCACGTGTTGAAAGAATAATTGTGCTGGCGAGTCCTTATGCTTTTTATTATCATTTTCTGATCATATACGTTGCTATATTTTGCACCCCTCGCCTAGACTAACCTGGCAGTAGACCTCCCTCGGGTCCACGTGATGAAACAGCTAAGCGACTGAAATACACGTAAACTACCAACCAGGCCGCGATCGCATAATTTTTCGATAACCAACCCCAGTATACGACATATACACTGATTGTTGGGTGTGTTTTATAATGCCGATTTTTGAGTTTGATTCTAATTTTTCTGTTACTCTAAATATGAAACTGATTAAAATGCCCTAAGGTATCAGGGGAACTCGAACCAGCAACCTTTCTATCTATAGGCTTAATATAATGCGATGCTAATGCAAACCGATCTGGTATAATGCATTTGTTTTTGTGATACTTTGTCATCAGGGGGGGTGGAGGGACATGCCAACCCTAACAGCAACGGGAACGGCTAACTTCCGTCGCGGGCCTTAACCCGAGTGCTGTCTTTTCAAAGACTTCACGGTGGAGGGCGCTCTTCGCATATCGAACGTTCACAAACAGACGTTGACTCAGGCAGGCCTGGTCATACTGTTTCATACAGATTATTATTTTCTTTTTCTTTTTCTCCAGGTATCCTCCTCCTTTCTTCCGTAAACTGGCACGCCTAACCACGTCGATTCACATTACATTACACAAGTTTTCCGCACACTTGGGATCGGAAAATCTAGTTTTCTCTGCAAATTTTTCGCTCTAGAGACTGATTTCTTGTACAGAATTCAAAGCGAACAATGCAAAAGCTTCGTTCGAACCTTCGCAAATGGCATTTACCACGTCGTTGCCAATTAGAATAGGTTTTGGTTATTTCGGCAGCGGTTCACTATAATACAGACACAATTTTCACACACGCATTGTTTAATATATTCGACACAAACAGTCAGAATTGGCGGGAAAGGGGGGGGGGGGGCGGCAGTATATTGCAGATTAACCATACTCCCTTTATTTTCGACCCAGTTTGAAAACCATTGCCTCAAGCCAATTGCCAGTGCGATCTTTAATCCCTTGAAAATTGTTGAAGATTCCAACCAGCCAATGTTGACAGTAGTAACTTGACGGATTACATCGCTGTTTACCTGGCTATTAAAAAAATCATGACAACACCAAACCACAAATGAATTCCTTCATAACTGAATTAATCTGATCCAGACGGTAGCCCACTCTTTCCAGCTGGTTTCGAGAAAACCGTCCCACAACGCCTACGATGGAGTATTCTCGTCAGGCTAGCGTTTCCAGAAATCCCAGTCCCGTGGACAACAAGACGTGGATTCCGTTGTAGGCATAATCGCGGCCATGCCAAGGATGGATGAACGACTTCCATTCACAGAAGCACCATTATGGAAATTCACGTTTTTTTCCTCCATTCTTCCGCTAGGAGTGCCCCACGCTGCAGCCGCTGACTACAACCGTTTTGCCAGATTCAATCATCCTGAAGAGCTCTGATTCTCTGTAATCCTATGGGCTGTTCATCATGATCCAGAGGTATGGAAGCCCCGGGAGCAATTTCGCCACTAAGAGAAAGGTTTTCTGGTGGTACTGGAAATGTATTGTTCAACCTCAAGAGTATATGCCATTCTCACCAGGTGATTGTTTAACTCTATATGTTAACATTTGGGTATTGTTTCACAGCATGAAGTACCTCTTCAGTTATGCAGATGGTCACAAACACAATGTGCCCAAGTTTGCCATTAGAATAAATGCAAGTCAGTATCAATAAGAGGAGCCCCAGATAATGTTATAAGCACTGCTCTCTATAAATTGATTGGCTACACAACAGTAAATTGTATATTAGAATGAAGGAGTCACGGGCGGGCATGGATCTGTTCTCCGAACACATACAATAACAATTCCAGAGACCAAACCATGTTGAACAGACGTTAGTCAAAATCCCCCCGGGTGCAAAGTTTTAGAGACATGCCCATTTCCAATACGCGCAATACAGATGCGGCTCACTTAATTGGCTTGATTCTGGGTAGTCTGTTATGTCCGCTTATCCACATTTCAATTGGGAACAATTTTTGTATATATAAATGAACCGGCTCAAACCACCTAATTTGGCTCTTCTGGTGATGACCAACATGGCCATCAGTGGTTCAATTACGAAGCCCATGTTTCCAATCCAGGAGTGCAATGGTTTGGGGTGGTTAATAAAATATTATCAGAGGGCTGTTTTTTTTATATTTAGTGTATCAGGACATGCGCATGGCTCCAGAGCGCATGCTCTGTAGCCATGGCGCCTATGTTCAAGGGTAATTCTTTGATAGAGATTTCTTTGCAGGGGAAGTTTCTGGAGTTTTGCGTTATGCACGGTAATTTACAGAAGCCATGATGATGTGAACTTTAATGCAGTGACGATGAAAACAGTGGTAACGGAAGTGGGCCTGGGGCCTAACTTTTGAGTAATTGGAGCACCCTACAAACTGTACTGATTATTACACGGCGTAGGCCTATGATTGCATGGCTTTAGCATAATTTAACAATTTGCGTGGTTACGACCTATGGTGGTTATGACTATGGGATAAGCCTGTGGTATTGTCATGTAATATAGCCAATTAGAAATTTTGGGCACGACAGTCGTGCATAAGCCTTTGCCTAGACTCAGTTTTCATCAGTCCCCATATTTTTTCTATATGGAAACTGAGATCACATGCCTATCTCCAAATACACGTAAGACAGGTTCGAAAAAAATATTTTCTAAAATATCATGGTATTAACAAGCCCAATTGTTGAATTTTTTGTCCTATATCATTTGTATTAAATAAAAAGCACTCACTGTCAAAGAGAGAAAGAAATGCAAAGTGTTTCATTGGTAGAAAAGCAAAAGTTTGTCATGGTGGGCCGTTGCGAGTGCTTTCCTACATGGTGCAAACAATTTTTTGCACCTCAAAAATCATTGATCTTCAGCTCGTTAATGCTGAACTACTACTTGAACAGAAAAGAGGTCAGTTTAATACTTAGCTATAATCCACATCAACCAAGAACTACTGATATTTTTGAGGTTTGGGGGGAACTCGTCTACCTTTTGCCTATAGGGCCCCCTGAGTTCTAGTTTTGACATACATTTGAAAATAAGAAGCTAAAAAAAAATTCCCTCAACATATATAGCCTCTTTAAACAGTGTACATCCAATAACAAACCAAATTAAAAGCACCGCTGAATTCATCACCTGAAATCTGGATGTTAACAAAGTTGAGGGTGTCAAATTCCGAACCCAATGTTATTGCATGCAAGGTAAGTTCTGGCCTCCAAATCACACATTTTGAAGTTCCAATGGTATGCACATTCACCTACCATGAGATACCCAAGACGCTTAGGAAGAACCATCCCCGATACAAAATCAGTTAAAACATTTGCTATAAATTGGATCATGAACATGGATCGCGTTAGAGTCATCCGCGGTGGCCATGCCATTTTTCGTTGAGATGACCATTCACATGGTGCTTGGTGTCACGAGCAGTAATAAGCTTAGGAAGTGTCTATTCGCACCGTGACGTTGCGAATAAGCAATGTTTCCGGTAATTCGCACCGTATCGGTGTGAATAAGAAACCTTTTCTTGTAATTCGCACCGTACGGTGTGAATAAGAAAACATTTCTCTCGTAATTCGCACCGGTGGTGGTGCGAATACGTAAATTTTTTTCTGTAAGTCGCCCATATCGATAAATTACGAAATTTTGCCCGTTGTTCACACCGTCACGCGTCAGTTAGGTTAGAGGCCACATAATAGCTCTATATCATCTTCTAATTTATCATGTCTCATATTCAAAAACTGTCTCCGCATGATGTTTGTGTGTGGGGGGGTATTTTTTTTCCTCGTTGTTTCTTTTCGGTATGTTTGTTGTTGATAATTTGTGATGCTTTTACTACTCCAAGAACATTTCTTTTTGTGTGGATTTTCATCATATTTTCATCATTTTTATAATTTGTTTATTTTATATTTCATTTATTGCTTATAATGTCTTTTTCATTTTTGTTTCAATCTTCATATGGTTTTATGCTTTTTTATTTTTGATTTCATTTTTATTTTAATATTTTGTTTTTTTATTGCTGTATTTCATTACTTGATTTTTTATTATTGAATGTGTATATTTTTTTGTTCATTCACTTGATATATTTTAGTGAAATTGCTTAGATTTAGTAATTTTGTTTTTAATTTATCATTATACTTCTTTTATTACTTGATATTTTTATGTAGGCCTAATTTTGTAAATTTTCAAAAAAATTTTGTTGAAAATTAAGTTTTTTACTTAATTATTTTAAATTTGTAATTTTTATCTATCACACGCAATTGTTCAATTTCCATATTTCAATGAAAAGACAGTACCCCCCCCCCTTTCAGACCCGAACAGTAAAAGGGTAAGGGGACGATCTGTGACACAAGAACAAGTGCCCATCTCTCTTGCAAAGCGATTGGGCCAGACTCCACCATGTCCAGTGCGCCATTATAAATTGGTCTGCCCATTTTCATTTGTGAAAATGTATATATCGTAGTGAACCGCGGCATATGTAAAGCGCTTTGAGACGTTGTGTAAAGCGCTATATAAATAACTTATTCTTTAAAAAAAAAGGCGAGCAACAACATGCCGCACTGGGGCTCGAACCCGCACCTTCAGATCATAGTCAGCCGTCAACATGCCACTGCCAACTATTTACCCTATCATGTATTTCAATCATGCTATAGAGAAGGCTTATCATTGATTTTAAATGGTGTTCATAAAATTCATAGTCACACATCTTAATCGATTACGCTGTGACAACGGAGATGCAGAATGCTTGTTGCTTTGCCGCGATTGTAGTTATAACGGTAACGAGATATGGTGTTGGTGTCACTTGTACCGGTACCAGGTCACGTGTCAGGTAGCAGGTATCAGTTTGCTCTTCTCGGGGGGCGACCGAATATATATAAATCCGACTAGGTTAAATCAAGGTCTGTACATGATGACCCGCTGCCCAAAGTGCTATTAATTTTTCTAAAAAGACCCCGTTTAGTATGTCTAAACAGTACAAAATGTTACCTTTTTCTCCCTACTGATTTCAAAAACCGACGTAACGATGACGATAATCGGTTGTTTTTTTTTTTCCATGTAGGGATACTACGCTTCATTTTTTACCTGAATGGGTCCCCCCATGTCAAACTAAATAACCAATCAAATGCTTGACGTCATCAAATCTTTATTTTTTTTCAAAAATTGGCTGTTATTCCATATAAATGCCTTTTTAAGATTCAACATCTGTATATTGTTCTTTACATTAATAATTAATATTCATTGCCCCGGCATGAATGTGGAAAAAGATGGGTCCATACGTCTAACAACTGAAACAAAAAGATACAGCCGGCCTAAAATAACAACAAACACGTAAAAAAAAACCAGATTGACGTATGAGCAGACGGAATCCCCGTAATAAGTTTTAGCAGGGTTTTACAGCCACTGCCGCGCGGCTGCGGGTGGTTATGCGGTTCGCAGTGTATAGAATCAGTGTCCTTCCGATTTCAGAGAAAACGCATGGGCAGTCGGGGCGGATGGTCAAGTTGGACTTGGCTTTTCCGGTTATCAGGATGAGTATCGTAAGTGCAGGTGAGCCAGGTCATAGCAGACGACACATGTTCAAGCTAATAACTCGAATTTAAAGACATCTTCATCGATTTTGAAATATTTGAATTTGCAGGAATAACTTCAAAGTGAAGGATAAGTATGTAAGAACCATAATGTTACCTTTTCCAGCCTGTCAGAAAATTGAAAGAAAGGAGAAACGGCAGTGTTCCAAGTACGATCTTCCATTCAATTACGTGTTGTAGTAAGTGTCGCGTTCGACATAATGACTAAAATCTCCGATTCTTTCCTTATTAGGTTCCTTCTTGTCTTATCATTTTGCAGGTGTATTTATGGATAACCTTACTTGTTATAGACATGCTAAAAATCTGATTTTGAATGATTATTTCTTTTTTTTCGATTTGCTTGCTGATTTAGCAAATCACTGATAGTGTCCTTAAGCAAAGATAAACGAAAACTTCCGCGCATGCTTGCAAGTGGTTCTTCACCATCACAGTGATATCAGCTGTGTAATTTGTTAAAAGGACCCCATGTCAAGTTATACACGATCGCCGGCACCGGAAGTGGGTATACTTACCAGCCCAAAATTCGGGACATGCGTCAGTAGCATTGAGAAAGGGCTTATTGTGGGCAACAATCCTGTTTGAGACCATACCGCATTAAAAAAACCTAATAAGAACAGATCACTTCGTCCCAAACCATTCGGTCTCATACCCAATTCGTCCAGTATTAGGGCGGGAAGGCACGCGATTGTTACAACATGGGGGTGGGTCACTTGTGACCAGGGTGGTACAAAGTTTTTCTTCCCCAGACGCAAGGGTTTTGAGCTTAAGGACAGTAAGGTAGATTTTTTTAGGAATACATTTTCAACCAAAAAATTTCACTGGATTGGTTTGTAGACCACCTACCAAGAACTTTCATCAAAGGTTTCTTTGGACAAACAGGTGCAAAAGAAAAAACCGCAAAAAAGCCCTGGTTTTGAACTTCCTGCTATCGTAATCGATTTCCCCATTATAGAAAACCATGCTTTTGTGACTCTGTCTTGCACGACAGAACGTATCAGCATGCTGTATTATATAAAGTGACGGGCGACTTCGTGCTTATGTTGCCATTCACTTCAAGGTGTGATCTAATCATTGGGTAGCATTCCAAATATGTAAACCAATAAACCGGGTTCGAGAAAATTGGGAGCGCTTCTCTCTCTTTCTGGAAATCTCCTCAATGGTCTCTTTAAAAAACATTTTACATTTTCCCCACCTAGTACTTATAACTCCTTTTTAAACTTAGAGTTTAGTAAATCAGACTACGATATTTCACTTGGGTTTAGATGTACCCATAGTAATACATTATGTTTGAACTTGACTCTGACCTTTGTCTGGTATTAAAGCATTTAAAGCATCTCTTTCAATTTTTCATCTTATTTTTGACGTTCTTAATCGCCATTGTTTTCTGTATCAGTTTGGCATTTCCCAATTCTACTCATTATTTCCCGGAAGCGGTGCTCCCTGCTCCCGTACTTCGTGCAACACTTCATTGTAAATGCAAGAAATTCGTTTTTCACTGATATACAACACTGTACAAACAGGTTTCAAATGTTTGAGAGATATAGATAAGTGAAAAAATTTTCAAAATCTTTTGAGGTGTATAATCTATGCATGCCTAGATCTGATTGTCAAGCGTTAACAATTTCTAGACAAGAATTTGATTATCCTAGTTAATGAAATTCGATAAACTGGGGTAATCGAATTCGATAAACTAGGTTTATCAATTCGAAATCTAGGTTTATCAAAAACTATTATCGACCGATATTGTGGTTTTTTGAATAACTTAGTTTATCAACTCGATAAACCTATGGGTTTTTTTTTTCAATTTCATAAGCCAGGTTTATCGGCGGCGATAAAATGGGTTATTTTTGGATAACTATTGTTCCATACCATTTGATTTTTCCAACTATTGTCATCTTCCAAAGAGAGAACTACGCCACCAGTTCTCATCTTAAGAAGGGTGAAATTAAAACTATTAAATGGTGAAATTGAAACTATTAAAGGGCGAAATTAAAACTACTAAAGGTGAAATTAAAAATATGTGTCAATATTAAGAAAATAAGGGTGCTACTTTGTTTCAAAACAGAATTTATCTAGATAAAAATAATTTTACTAAGATAAGCAAAAAATAAACGCGATTTGCTTAATTTTTAAAATACTAAATTGTCTTACTACAACTGCAGTCAAAGAAAGAACAAGGTGAAAGCCCCATTATTGCTCGTCTTACTTTGAGCATATTTAAGGACAGTCAACTATTCCTTATTTTAATCCTATGAGCGGCCATCATAAATGTTCAACATTGTTAATTCAAATGAGAAACTTTCAATTTTGGCAATGTACTAACTGCAATTGACCCTTTTTTGATTGGTGCTGTTTTAACATGTAACTCCAAGACTTTTAGGCTGTAGATAATACACACTATACCTTTGTTTGGGAATCATTATGGCTTTTATCAGATTTTTTTCTTATTAAGTTGGTCTTTGGTCTATCATTTGTAGGATATGTTTAACCATTAGACTGGTTTAACAGGCAGTTCCTTTTCAATACTGTACAGACATGCAAAACTATGATATTTATGATGTTTTTTCTTTTTCTGATTTAGCAAATCACTGATAGTGCTTTAATTATAGGTTCCCCCGTGAATTTGTCCGTCAAATCGCACCACAATTTTAAAACGCGATGTTGCGAAGAAACTACAAAATTCGATTTTTAGGAAAGTTCACCGATGCTAAATCTTAGGTTTTCCCGATTTTTTAATAAGAGTAATTTTTATTTTGCAGGTCAACGAAAAGTGCGGTGGGTGAAAATTTAGCACAATGGAACTTTTTATGTTCGACGCATCTTCTTCATCGATTCACGTTCGAAAAGCCTGCGATGTTATAACTGAGGTTATCCTTCAAGGGGAACTATGGGAATAACCGCTGCGCCTCGTCACCTTATCGAATTGTCAGCTAAATATCTCGTAAACTAGATTAGGTAGTTAGTAATATCTAGATGGTAAGAAGTATCACTATGAGTTACAATATATGCTCATCCACCACGGCACAGTTCAGTGGGTTGTACTTATACATGCATTGACTTGAAACTGACCTGTGGCGATGGGTATCACGCATACATTACCAAAAACAAAGGGGTGTACTTTTTAAATACATTGGTGAATGAAAAACTATTGAAATGTGCCAAGGGAATTGAAGCATTTACTAGCTCATAGTGTATCTAGCTATTGATTGAATTTCTTGAAAGAGTGGGGATGAAAGTATGGCCTATGCTCATTTCTTACGTTATTTAAGTTAAAGGGTCAGACCCAATCGCTAATAGCTCGTCCCCAGAACACAAGTTTTACCGGAAGTGGATTTTATGAAAACTTTAGTTTGTAAGAAAGCTTACTATTTTTTCTCATTTACAAGTCTGGCATGTGCTCACTGTTTATTGTTATTTCAAGTGACGGGCCCATGGGACCCAATCGCTATAATAGCTCGTCCCCAGAACCCAAGATTTTACCGGAAGTGGATTATATAAACTTTAGTTTGTAAGAAAGCTACTTTTTTCTCATTTACCCAAGAAATCTAGTGCTTAAAGGTCATTGGTTGGGATGTTAAGATTTTCGGAAATTAAGGGTCAAAAATTAGATAGTTTTACCTGCAAAAATATTTTCGGTAAAAACTTGTTGCCATTCCTCAGGCGATACTTTTGTGATTGCGTCTTCGCGCATCGATGATTTTAAGTGTGGTGTTTCTAGAAGGTAACTCCCGGCCCCCGTCTCTGTTTAACTTGGGTTGCTTCTTCTCACAGTCTAATAGGGATGGATTCTTTTATCTTCGATTAAGGAAGCCTTGATTCACCTTTGGCCTGTGGTGTTTATGTGTTCGGCGACAGTCGAGCTTTTAATGGTACTGCGACTTGGGGGAAGTGGTATGTAATGAACAGTAAGGATGAGGTCAAAGCAGGGTGGCAAGCATTTGGCAGAATACAGCCCGTCATGACGTGTAATCTAACATTTGTTGCTTAAGAGGAAGTGTAATGACCAATTCATTTCCCCTCAATGACATCTCATCAGAAACACAATGGACCTAACAATTAAATGGAAACAAGTTAGCCAGCCGCTCAACATAACATGGAAAGAAGTTATGCTTAACATAACCAATACAAAGATACAAAACAATAATGGATAAGGGCACAGACAAAGGTACGGTACTAATGAATAAGCCAAACATCGTAAAAGGACATGGGCTGGCCATATCACTAGAAGTGGAGATGGAAGATGGAGCACACTGATTACTATATGGCCACCCCTTGATGGAAAAAGGAACAGAAGGTAGGAAAAGAAAGAGATGGAGAGATAATAACAACAATGCTGGAATGAACTAATTGTAACAATAGCAAGGGAGAAGAGAGAACTTGGACCTCATGCTGAGGCCTTCTCCAGCAGTGGATTGAAAACGGCTGAGAAGAGATGATCTTCAATCTCTCCCGAGGCCTGGCATGCAGTCTCTCCAAAGTTGTTTCCCTCTCCGTCAGTGCAAGGTCTCCTGTATATGACCCCTGAATTGTCCCAGTGTCACTTTCTCCTTCATAGCACTTAGTTTTTTTTGGCGTAGTGCTCAATGGTTGAAACAGCCTTGATGCCGTAGTCCAAATGTCCCTTTCAACTTATCAGCCACTCCATGATATATGGGAGGAGAGCTTGTGTGGCATTTTGTTAGAACGCGAACTAACTGATGGATTCTTCTCTGTTTCCTCCTTTGGTGTAAGCCTTGGCAAGGTCCATTCTTATTTATATTCCCACGCGAGGGATTCCCCTTTACATGGGTTTGGCCATTTGTGACCCCTGACACGCATGACCCTAAATGAATTTTTCTTTCTTCGGAATAACGCACTTTATTCCGTAAAGTCTGCTGGATTATCAAATGATCATGTGCGTCAGTGGGTCACAAAATGGCCACACCCCTTCTACTGTTCAACCTCCGTCTTAACGATCTTGTTTTCTTCCGGATGTTAGTGTCAGCCCGATGGAGAAGGATCAGAACCACACTGAGCTTATGTATACGCCGGTGGAAGAAGGAGATTTTCGAGTAACCCCCCGTGTTAACAAAACGCGCAACCCATGTTCAAGGTTTTCCGAACTTGCATACACAGTCATCAAATTCATTCATCTAGCCTCTGTTGTTTCACATAGGGTATCAATTTTGTTGGTTTCTTTTAGCCTCAATAGGGTATCTAATTAGCAAGACTCTATTATAGACTGATGGTTTTGATGTGTATTGGTTATATCAATGCTCAAACTGGCAATGGTCCACAAAATTAGATAACCGGTAAAATCCCCAGGGTAAAATGCCCATCCGGGGTCTCGGTAGGATACAATTTCATCCCTTTCTCCTAGTCTCATAATATAAGAGAGTCAACCTCTGGATCCCTTGTAGTGTAGGTGGTTACCCCTGCAGGCTCATGTACAGGTTACCTCCCCTCCCCCCCCCCCCGCCCGATTTCCTTTATGTATCTAGTAATCTATTCATGTAACCGTAGGTTCTGTTATAGTTAGAGTAACCGGTAGATTTTGGGCTGTAGAGGAAGATGTTGTATGATAAATAAGTTGAGGTTTATTTAGTCTCAAATCGCTAAATTTTTGGTACACTAATTGCCATCGACTTTACCGATTGATTAATTACCAGACCAAGGACTTAGCCAGCCAATCATGCACAGAGAAAACGCTGTTTAAAAAAGTTTAAAAAGATTTTAAAAACAAGTGTAAACAAGTTGTTTACCGTTAACTGAACAGCGTTGTTCAGTTTCACCGTTAAACAACTTGTTTAAACTTGTAAACAACTGTTTAAACGTTTTGAACACTTTTCTCTGTGATTGTAGGCCGTGTTTTTAAGCGCCCAAATTCCGACAATCCTTTCCGACTTTTTGTTTACACAATATGGAGGCCGCACTTGTTTTCCTTATCATTTTATGTTGTTTTATTTACTGTACATTCCCTCAATATCTTGGTATTTAATAATCAATTTGCATAGTTTGAGTAAAATGGAGAGATTCACTCTACCTCCGAATAAAATGTGCCATGATCTCAACTTGGTAGGGTAGACCAAATTGTTTGGTTACAATTGACTGAATACATTTGTATTATAATGACCCCTAATTTGGTCTATTGTATGAGCAAGTAAGATGAAGTCACTCTATCTCATGTTAAAATGACCAATGAACTTCATCACTTGCTAGGAGAACTGCTAGACCTACACTGCTTGGTGACATCTCCTAAATACATTGCCTTAGATAGGATAATTTTACAAATTATATACTAAATATTGGTCTTAATTTCACATAGATAATAAAAGCGCGGGACTTTTTGATCATTAGACCATTAAAATCGTAGTCCCTCTGTGGTCACGTGTTTGTGTCCCTGGCAAGTTCCTTAATCTCAAGTGCCTCGTCAACCCAACCGGAATTGTGAGCTGTTAGGAATATAGGCAAGTGATCTGTAGTGGATAGGTTTAGATTAAGCGCCTAACAGGCGGCCGGTGAGATGAAACTAAAATGAATTCTGTGATATTTCTAGTAGCAGGCGAAATAAATTAGTTGGTACAGTCAGTCAGACCTTTTTTATGCTTGAGATATTTGGTCAACCTTTAGTCATTCCGTTATCGTCATTCCGTTACCTCGTTCAAAGTGTCACATCTAAATGATGATGGATGTATTCCTTAATGCAATGTATCATAGTATGACTAGAACTATATAGGCACCCTTTTAAAAAAACCATTTAAAAACCCCGAAACTTCACAGAGTTTGACCATAGAGGTTGACAAAGGTGCGTGATAGACACAAAACCCTTGTCTATTTTGAGTGTCATTCCGTTATCGGCCTCATTAAATGCCCCCCCCCCCCATATCTTATAAACCAAGAAATACTTTGATTTAACTGTTCATCATGAAGGTAGTTGGTATAGCATTGTAACTGAAACAACTGGATTGATTGCAGCTAATAAAGTAGTGTTGTTAGATTGATTTGAACTTCAAGCAAATGTTTCTGGATGTCATTCCGTTACCACGGAATTCCCCTATGGCGGTGTAAAGGAGGGCAAGAGTTCCATATGTGCCCCCTTCATAGTTCTACATACATGTAACAAATTATTTTTTCATTTTGGGCGCTTAGGGTTAGGGGTTTGTCAGTGTAGGCCATAAATAAATATAATTTGTTTCCTGTAGAAATTTAAAGGGGGTACATATGGAACTCTTTCCAAAAGGAGATATATTCTGTGTAGTAGGGTTATAAATGAGAATCCTATTATCGAAGTTTAGGGAAGGTTTGAATATGTTTTTCATAGTTTGAAGTATGCTGAATCGGTATTTTTTGGGTCCAACCTCTGGGAATGTAGGGAATTTTTGTAAAATAAAGAGGTAAAATTAATACAGGGTAAATTTGAAATCAGGTGTTTTTAAATTACACCCCATTACATTTGTCTCGTTATATGGATTAAAAGTGGTATAGGTTTTTCTAACCTTTATTTAAACGGTCCAGCCTTATTAATTTTCAAGGTCATTCTGGGGTAAAGCTTATTACTAAGTGCTACGATTTTGTTGAAACTGCTGTCAAAAAGGCTCTTACTTTATTTTAAGCTTTTGGCAATTGGTTTGTAATTATGGGGAAATGTAAACTATGGTCACAGCATATGCCTACAGGTTGTCCCAGAATGATTAGTACCCATCGATACCCAAAATGTTTTATTTTTTTCCATAGAAAATCAATAATATTAGGTAAGTTGGTTTTAATATCCAACTTCATTAATACTGTACAACCTTTCATCAGCATTTTGAATCATAAAAATCGGACTAAAACCAAGTGAAAATACACTTAATTGTGTTAGAGATGCTGATTTCATCCTTTGGGCTTAGTTTAAATTTAAATGGAAACCTGTCAAAGTTTTATTATAAGGGGTTTTGTTGGCAGAATTGCTGCCCGGATTTTCTTGTAAAACAAAGTATTTTTCCTGTAAATTTTAGTACTTAAAAAGACAGGAGTAGATTTTTTTAGGATACAAATTTCTCTCAAATTGCACTTGATCGGTTGTGGACCACCTACCGAGAACGTTTCGAAGGTATATTGGACAAACAAGTACAAAGAAAACCGCAAACATTGTTATGAACTTGCCGGCTATTATAATCGTCGGAGTGACGGTCCCCATATGAAACCATGCTTGAATTTCTTTTCTGTCGTGCACGCCGATAAATTACTAAATCATCATCTTTTAACATAAAGACGGCGTATTCGGCTTATTCACTTCAGGTGTGATCTAATACATTGGTAAGCATTCCAATTGCCAAAAAAAACCTGGGTTCGAAAAAAATTGAGGGCGATTCTCTCTGGAAATGTCCCCATTTCTCTTTAATCGAACAATTGAAAATTCATAATAGGTTATAACAATGTTGATACTCATTAAAATTCGAATTAAAACCCCGCTTTTAAATTTAGGCATTATAATTATAGGCTTGCAAATTTGGACATGAAAGGGCCTTATTCCCAAACGCTGTTTAAAATAAACAGTGTTTAGTCTAAACTTTGGTTAGCGAAACGCAGTTTAAAAAAACCGCAGTTAAATATTTTAACAAGATGCTCGTTTGGCTACCTAATCAAATTTTAAAAAACGCGGTAAATATCATCCACCATATGGGACTTATCTTCACCTATAATATTACGTGCGCGTGAACAATATTTGAATGCGAGATAACGCCTTCCGTAGTTGTAAATGCAAAGCAGGAAGTCCACGGGTAAATTTCAAGAATTGTCGCGTTATGCAAGGATCTTATAGAATTTTGTTCAGCAGCGATGTCGAAAACAACGCGTGCACGGCCTATTTAAAACTGGTGTATGTCGTTTTACTGCACTTGCTATCAGTCAAAACTAACAGATACACTCGAGCATTAAAAATAGAAGCAAAGGAAAAATGGACGAGAAGAAAATCAACTCTGAACTCGGAAAAGAAAGAGAAATAAAGGAGTCAACTGGTCTAACCACGACAATCATATAGAATAAAAAGATATCAACTTAATGAAAGCGTGAAGTAAGCATCCCTTAAACGACCACAGCGGCCAAGTCTAAGTTTAACAACGTTTTAGACATGTTTACGATGTTCGGCTAAAATGTTCAGCGTTTAAAGTTAACCGTGCTTCGAGAATTGCGTTTATTTTAGCTTACGTTTAAATTACGATTTAAGCAGTGATTAGCGTTAAACATCGTTGAGAATACGGGCCAAAATTTACAGTATTGTTCTGCGTTTGTATAAATCACAGCCGATAATGTAATATTTTACGGTATTTTTACTGTAACTTAACGTAATCCTTAACTACGTTTATCCATGCTTTAACACTCCATGTCGTAAGTGTGGCACAAAATCCACCATACAAACACAACAGATTTTATTCGTTCTGTACCAATTAACACGATCTAATACTAGCCTAACATAAATTCATTATCTGAATTCGTATTTGCAATACTACTTCATTTACAAAAATACGAACAGATTAAAATACCCCGTAAGTATTTTCCAGCTACGTCAGTGCTATCAGCGAAGTTGAGTCGAAGTGAGGGTGATATTTACAGTGGTTGTTTTTTTTTGTAAAAAAGTAAAAATTGTCGGTGGGTGTTAGCATGGTTAGTCTTAGGCATACATCCGGCTAAAATACATTTAGGCCCTAACC